>CATIVE010000079.1:0-31039 GCA_949628195.1 Phasia obesa | reverse complement strand
AGCAAACCAAAAGATAAAATAAAAAAGTTAGATATGTCTAATTTAGTTTATAAAATACCTTGTAAGGGTAATGACAACGAGAATTGTAATAAAGTTTATGTAGGTACTACAAAGAATAAATTGAAAGTCAGAATAGCTGGACATAAATCAGACCAAAGATACAGAGACAATATCAATTTGCAAAAAACAGCTTTATCTTCACACTGTTCGAAAAGATATCATTATCCTAACTTTGAAAATGTATCAATTTTAAATTTGGAAAATAATTATAAACGTCGTTATATGTTAGAAATGCTACAAATAATTAAAGTTCCACTGTTGCACAAAATTATAGGCATTTAGTGCATAAAAAATAACATGGATTTGAATCAATTTTTATAAAAGAAACATTAATTTCTTGTAACTTTTCCGGTTAAATTTATGTATATAAATTTAAAATTTATTGTGTTTTCTCTTATAATGTTTATATGTTTTTGAATATCAAAATTTTCTGTATATGTATATGTAAGAATTTTTTCTATTTTAATTTTTATTTGTTTTTGAAATGTTGTTATTTGAATGTATTGAAATGTTAGAATTTTTTAAATTGATTGACAAATTTTTTCATTCATTTGAATTTTATTCAATCATTTAAATTTTTTTTTTTTTTTTTTAAAAAACTATTATTATTTTTATTTCCTGAAGATGCTACCCAATGGTGTAGCGAAATATTGAGAAAATAAAAATTATTATAACATTTTTATAAAAAGACCTAGTGCTTATTGTTATTGTCCAAGGCACATTCATCAGGTAACCTCACTAGGAAGGGGAAATATTAAGGCAAAAATTTAAAATTTTTTTTATATGGAGGTTGATAGTTCAATTTCCATTTAAGGGGAAAAGTTGTAAGTTTAAGTGTCAAAATCAATATAAAAAAATTGATTATTTTCGCCTTAATATTTCTCCTCAGTAGTGAGGCTACCTGATTAATATGCCTTGGTTATTGTCTTAACAGCATTATCGAATGTAAACGCAGGGAGGGTATCACTTGGTTTTTCTTTGTTTTGATTACATTTTTGTGTTAGTGCAGCAAAAATAAAATAAATTACTACAAAATAAATAAATTAAATAAAGTAAAATAGAGAACAAGGCTTTTCAAGTGTTTCCCATCCTGCAATGTACATATATTTATTTGAATAGGTAGCGGCGTCGCTACAACAATACAATAACAACAACATTTTGTTGTTGCTTTGTAGTTCGAAATGTCAAAAAACATAGAAGAAAATTGAGAAGGCGTGTATGTGTTTTATTGCTTTCTCACTTCTACACTATAAAATTTCTGAACACATACAACTTTTGACATGTCGAACTACTAAATCAGCTGGGCGGACGATACTACCAAGTAAGATAAATATACCTTGCTATCCTGATTTAATATCCGTCAACAAAGTACTCACTGTGGGTTCTCTTTGCTCACTGTGTCAACCTCTTTGGTCTTTACTTTGGTCTCAGTTGAATACGTCGAGGGGAAATATGAAGTCGAAAATTTAAAATTTTTTTGTGAAGTTTGACAGTTAAACTTCCATTTAAGGGGAAAAATTGTAAATTTAACTGTCAAAATCGATATAAAAAATTGAAATTTTTCGCTTAATATATCCCCTTCGTAGTGAGCCTACCTAATTAATATGCCTTCGTATAACGTGTGACGGATTCTATGTGCCCCGGCCTTAAGAGTTGAATAAGCATCAAAATAAAGATTTTTATTGCCAAAACTCTGGCTATTTTAAAAATAAAAACAATCAAAATAATTCTGTTTTACACAATTATATTAATTATATTTGCTTTTTTTTTGGGCTATACCAAGGCGAATTCATACCAGGTGGAGTTGATAGCCCAGCTGATTGTTTTTTGCTCTTGTGTTTTTGCTAATGTCTTGTCAAAAATACATTGTTTCCTATCTGTTAATCTAATGTCAAAGTTGTTGTTTTATTGTTGTACTTGCTCTACTTCTTACACCTGGTATGAATTCGCCTTGGGCTATACGCAATAGTAATTTAAACTGTTTTGGTTGTGCTACTGGCAGAAGCAATTTAAGTTATTTTGGGTTATACTTCTGCCATTTGTATATAGTTATTAAAGTTTTTTTTTTCTGAAAGCCTTTCGATTTTCGAAGTTTAATACAAATTAGTTTGAATAATATCAGATAAACCCAAAAGTAGGACACGGGGGAAAAGGCATTTTTATACAGCTGAACCGACTTAAACAAAATTTAAAACATACATAATATGTATTATGTAGATATCTATAAGGTCCAATAAGTGATGTCTGTTTTTAGAACAAAGATATAGAGGATAGAAAAGCGAACTGAACCGATTTTAAAAATTTTGAAACATGATCATTTTGTGACACTTGCATGATTATGAACATTATTGCCCATATGCAAAAGAAATACAACTGACTTGAAGTATATTCTATGACAAATTTAGTATAAATTTATTCACCATTGTCAGCTGGGTTATACGAAGTCTGGCTAATACTTCAAAACTTGCTATATTTTGTGCTTCCTTTTATGGGTGATAATTGAGAAAAGGGTGTCACAAAGAATGGCGACACAAAAATTAAGAAAGAATTTAAACTAGAATTAAAGAACAAGCCCAAAGTGAATTCTTTAATAAAAATAATTTTTTTTTGTCTCAACTTACCGCAAATCCAGCTAAGGCCACCCAAACTTGACACATACAAGGTTCGGTGAACAAGGGGTGATTAACATGATACGATACATAAGCGGTGAATATCCAGTAGTAACCGCAATTTTTAAACAGATTACGCAGGGGCATAAAAGCATGAGAGAATCGATGAACAAATAGTGTTTCTAACAAACGTTTCACATAATGAACCGTATAACAAGCCGCAGCAATACTAAAATAAATTTAAAAAAGTAATGAATTACAAATTTATATAAAAGCTCTAGGTGGGATAATTTATGTAAAAACAAAATGAAAAGAAAATAGAAGAAATATTTTATAATATACCTACATATGTACATTTAAACACACGAAATTGTGGTAACATATTGATACGTTTAAGGAATTCGATAAGGTCAATTTAGGCTAAGCTGTTATAAATTGTCATGCTTTATTATATGAGCCATTCAATGCACATATCGGTTAACTACATTTTTTTAAAAATCTTAAATTTAAGTGTCAAACAAATTGGTCATTAATTTTATAATAAAGATAATAAAGATTAGCAACATATACGTAAAAAAATCAAAATCGGTGAAGTTATGACGAAGATCTGAAGGCGCAAAAACACATAACCTTCCCCTTTTTTAATACGGCTAAAAATGTATATATGTACATATGTGTGTATGTAACATTACTGACGATTTTTTGGCTTGTTATTTTTAAACAATGGTAGAGCAAAGCAATATCTGCATTTGTGCATTCTACATTATTTCATCGCATTTCTCAACTTTTTGTTTAATGGAGTTAATCAATATGTGTGCTGAGTGGCTCATATGTAAATATATATTTACATACATATGTATGTATGTAGTATGCATACATGCATGTTTTGCAAATAACTAATAGAAACAAATTCTTGTAATTTGTAGCTAAAAATTACCAAAACTAAAGGGTTATTATTGTAAGTTTATTTATTATCATAACAATAATTGTCTTTTTTTATATACTTTGCGACTTTTTATAACTTACTGTGTTGTTAAACTTATGGGAAGTGTGGACGATTTTCCATAGACCAATTCTGGCCTTAAGTAGAAAAGAATATAAACAATAAGTGGTCCGGCATATTCAGCTAAGAAAACAGTCTTCCAGCCAATTTGCGGTCCCAAGTCCTTAATGAATAACCGATCGCCGGAACGTAAATTTAGTGATTGCAAAGTATCAGAATATTTTAAAGCTTTTCCACGGGGTTCCAGGCGAAGTGATTGTCTATTAGGATGTGGTGTAGATTTTAACTTTTGATGTACTAACTCTTGTAGGTCTTCAATTTTTGTTTCTGGAGGAGCAATGATTTTGCCAAAGGGTTTAGAGTTTTTAATATTTAAGATTTCTAACTGCAAAAAAATTATACAAGAAATCATTGGGAAAGATTATAAATTTTTTAACAAACCTCCATTTCGTTTGATGTTTATTACTCAAAATCCAAGAAAAAGTTTTGTTGTTGTGTAAAACTGCCGGCAGTCCTCGGAAGATGCGTCTTCTCCTGGAAAAATTTGTAAAATGACAAATTAATTACAAAGTTCAGATCTAAAAAAGCTTTTATTATTGTGTTATAAAAAAGTTGTGAGCATATTGTGAGAACGTTAATTGGTGTTGAGAACCAGTGTTGGGATCTGAAAATGTTTAAATTGTATCGCGCCAATGATGAAATTGTATCAATTGTACCAAAGTTTTACATTAAGTGAAAAAGCAAATAAAATGCACATACAATAGCTCGATATTAACATCTAATCAAAACTTTTATTCGACGGAATTTGAAAATAATTATAATTTACATTGATTCCTTAAATTTCTCTCTTGTTAATATACTAACAATTATTTTGCCAAAATACTTATCTATGTCATAAGCAAAAGCCTGCAATATTAGGAGCCGAATGCTCTAAACACTAACAAAGCCATCGGATCTTAATCGGTAATTTAGTTGCCTTGCAACTAAATTACCTATAACTTATATAACTACCCAGAACATAAATCAAAAATGTTGCAATTCAGTTAGTTCTAGACAGCGTTGAAGAACTATGGTATTAGAAATGTTTATTATTAAAGGAAGAAAAAAAATATTGATAAAATAGAAAAATTTATTCAATAAATATGAAATTATACCAAGAAAGCATGAAGTGTACCAGTATACCACTGATGTCTCGATTGTACCAAATTTGGCACAATAGTACCACAAATCCCAGAAGTGGTGAACACCGAGGCGAATTTATAGCAGGTGGGAGTGATAGCCCAGCTAATTAATTTTTGTTGTCGATTTTTTGCTAATATCTTGTCAAAAATGCATTGTTTATAACAAGGCATATTAACCATAGATAACACATAGATAGTCAACTGAAACGTCAAAAACCTAAGTCAATTGTCAAAAAACCTAAGTCTAAGAATGTATTGGTAGAAAAAATTGTATAAGTGTTGGTTTTTAAAAAAAATTCCCCACAGCACCTAAACTGCACATAGTTGTATAAAATATTTTGTAAAAACAGAATATTTTTTTACATTCAATTTTAGACGTTAAAATTAAATAAATCATTTCCTATTTAATAAAAATATGAATTTTGTATTTTTCTAATATATTTATGTGCGAAAAACGTTAGATTGAACGCTAATTTTAAATATTTATTATATTGATTTGAAAATTTTCATCCCCTAAAAGACAAAAAAATACATTACTGTGTAGAAATAAATTTCACCAAACAAATGTCAACAAAATTAAATTTATTTTGTATTAAAAACTTTAAAATACAAATAACTTCTTAAATATTTTTTTGTGTAAAAATTCAAAATTGCTTAAATATTTGGAAAGTGTAATGGAATATCGCGTAATAGTGTCTACGTGTGAATAAAAATGTTACTCTCCTAAGTCTGTTGAATTCACACCGTACCCGTATGTGTGAAGACATTTTTAGCCACTCTTTTGACATTTGGAGAGTTGGCCATCTATGTGTTATCTATGATATTAACTAGGTAGACTCATTAGTACAACAACTACAATCAGAGGTATTTTGTTTGTGTAAAAAATAGCTTCTTTGTTATAAACAAAATGTTAACATTGGCACATATGTGTACATTTAGCTTTTGTTAAATTTTTAAGAGCAATTAGCAGAAAGTTTTATCACATGATTGCATTCCAATTTCCCAATATATCAATTTCGAATTCTTGCATTCTTTTTAACTATGATAAAGAAAAAAAGATGTTTCTTCTTGAGTTTAAAGCCTCATTGGCCAGCTCAGTAATACAGATAGGTAAACGTAACAACTAAACGTATACTAACTAATACTGTTTTTTGTTGTAAAAAAACGGCTAATTTGAATATTGTATAAATACAATAAATTTTCAATTTCTTGACAGTTATATATTTATTGTTTTTCTGTTTTTGTTTTCTTTTTACTTTCTTTCGTTTATAATTCTTATAGTATATAGTACATACCAAGGCGAATTCATACCAGGTGTGAGCAGTAGAGCAAAAACTACAACAAAACAACAACTTTGACATTAGATTAGCAGATATTGAACAATGTATTTTTGACAAGACATTAGCAAAAAAACGAAAGCAAAAAACGATCAGCTGGGCTATCAACTCCACCCGGTATGAATTCGCCTTGGTATGTACCAAGGCGAAGGTCAAAAATACATTGTTCAATATCTGCTAATCTAATGTCAAAGTTATTGTTTTGTTGTAGTTGTTGCTCTACTGCCTACACCTGGTATGAATTCGCCTTGGTACATACATATGTGCACACATAATATATATGTACATATGTACATTAATAATATCCCTATAAAAAACTCAACTAACTTTTAATGCACTTTAAGCTAACTATTTTGCAACCAGTAGTAGTTGATACTTGGATTATTTTTATTAAAAACAACTGACTTTTTCAACATTGTGATGTCCTAAGGTGTACTCAGTTGTCTTACTGACTACTCAGAAGTTAGCTTAAAGTTAAGCAACTTGTAGTTAGCTATAAACTGAATATATATCAGTTAGCTATGAGGCGAATCTGTAAAAATATTCAATACACTTTTTCTCGTTTATTATTATTTCCTGCATCTTTGATTAAAGGCTTCTTAACTAAAAATGGTAATACAAGAAATGCTCGATAGTCAGTAAGATATTTCCTACCAAATAACATTAAGATCATAATTTAAGACCACAAAAGAACGCAAGGGATGTGAAGAAAAGAAAAATATTTAAAACAAAATTGTCAAAAATAATTTTAATTTTGGGGAGGTTTTGCATTTACATTAAAGTTAGCTTATAGTTAGGCCATGAAAGTTAACTTAAAGTGTATTATTTTTGTAGTCGAATTCCATTTTGCTTGTAGGGATATTATATTACATATTTTTTATATGTATTTACATTTACATATATATTTCAAAATTTTCATGACCAATCTTTTTTGGAAGTTGATTGAGAGTATGAATAAATGCAGCTTTTTATGGATTGTAAGTAAAACTTTTGCAATTAATTGAGTGAAGAATTCTTGCACTAAATCTGCGTGGTAGTCCAAGCATTTGCACTACCAATAAATTCCTTTGATTGCTAGTGAAGATTTGCAGTTTATCACTAAGCTGCAAAAAAAATAGTGCAATCATTTCTTTTGCAATATGATTTAGTGGTAGTGCAATTCTGATTTCAATCAAAATTTAGTGCACTTCCCCCATCTAACAGAGATTATTAGTGTTGTGGAGCCAGTAATTAAACACGCGTCTTTTGATTATTTGTATTCAAAGTCAATCATTTATTAATTGTAAATTATTATTAATATAAATATAAAGATAAAGAAAGTAAAATAAGATTGTAAGTCACGACCGACACGCACTGAATCAGAACTCTACTGACTGTTGAATTTAAAAATCATCATCGTAGCATAGTTGCATGTAGTGACGTTTGTTAAAAACAGTGTTGCGTACTCAACATATCCCTCCTTGTTAATGATGAATCTCGTAGTCCCGGTGCCATGCTGGAGTACGCTTATTACGAGTTGAACGTCTGGGTGGTGTTGGAATGTTTTCAGTAGGAGCATCTGTAATATTTGATGAAGTGTTGAAACTTTCGTTGTTATTATGGATGTCCGACCGAACACTTTCTGATGAACTAAAATGTGGTGGATTATCTTGTTCTGGCTGGTGAAACAATGGTTGTAGGTTGTAAGATATTTGATCATCTGGATCTACATCTATGAAACGCTCACGAACTTGATTAGCATGCGATTTTATAATTTTGTCAATATTTGAGTCTTTGATTTTGACATGGTAGTTGACTTGACCAACTTTTTCAACTATTTCACCTTGACGCCATATCATCTTATTATCCTTGTAGGTTTTAACGAAAACCTGTTGACCAATTTGGAACTCACGATGATTAGTGCCATGTTTGCGATTGAATTGTGCTTCCATTTTCGTGTCACGTTTGATTTCTGTTTGTTTTTCTGGTTTGATAAGATCAATTTCTGTACGTAATTTACGACCAATAAATAATTCTGCGGGACTTTTCCCTTCCGCGCAATTTGAGTTTGGAGTTGAACGGTATTGTAGTAAAAATTCTTGAAGGTGAGTATTGTCGTTTGAATCACTGTCTTGTGCCTTTTTAATTGCTGTTTTGACAATATCAACATAACGTTCTGCTTGTCCATTGCTTTGTGGATGGTAAGGGGCTGTCCTCAAGTGTTGAATACCACGTTTATTACAAAATTGTTGAAATTCTGCACTTGCGAATTGAGTACCATTGTCTGATACTATTAAGTTTGGGTAACCATATCTGTTTGTGTAGTCTGACATAATATCAACTATCTTTTTACTAGATATTGTGCTACTTTGGTATACCTCAGGCCATTTTGAAAAAGAGTCTACTATAACTAAATAGTACTGCGAACGAATAGGACCTGCTATATCAATATGTACGCGTTGAAGCGGTTTGGTTGATATTGGCCACGAACATAACGATGTTTTTGTTGGAGACTTCATGTTTGACTGACATTGTGGACACTGGCGAACAAAATCTTCAATTTGTTGATCAATGTTAGGCCAATACACATTGCTACGGGCGATAGCCTTCATACGTTGTTGACCTTGATGTCCCTTGTGTAGAATTTTTAGTATTCTTTTTCTGAAGGTTTCTGGAATAACAATGCGTTCTCCAAAAAGAAGTATGTTATTAACAATTGAAAGTGATGATCTTCTATTATAAAACTGTTGTAAATCTTCACTGCGAAGATCTTTTGATTTCTTAGGCCATGAAGTTTTAATGTACTGAAAAACTGCTTGAATTGTATTGTAGTAAAAATTCTTGAAGGTGAGTATTGTCGTTTGAATCACTGTCTTGTGCCTTTTTAATTGCTGTTTTGACAATATCAACATAACGTTCTGCTTGTCCATTGCTTTGTGGATGGTAAGGGGCTGTCCTCAAGTGTTGAATACCACGTTTATTACAAAATTGTTGAAATTCTGCACTTGCGAATTGAGTACCATTGTCTGATACTATTAAGTTTGGGTAACCATATCTGTTTGTGTAGTCTGACATAATATCAACTATCTTTTTACTAGATATTGTGCTACTTTGGTATACCTCAGGCCATTTTGAAAAAGAGTCTACTATAACTAAATAGTACTGCGAACGAATAGGACCTGCTATATCAATATGTACGCGTTGAAGCGGTTTGGTTGATATTGGCCACGAACATAACGATGTTTTTGTTGGAGACTTCATGTTTGACTGACATTGTGGACACTGGCGAACAAAATCTTCAATTTGTTGATCAATGTTAGGCCAATACACATTGCTACGGGCGATAGCCTTCATACGTTGTTGACCTTGATGTCCCTTGTGTAGAATTTTTAGTATTCTTTTTCTGAAGGTTTCTGGAATAACAATGCGTTCTCCAAAAAGAAGTATGTTATTAACAATTGAAAGTGATGATCTTCTATTATAAAACTGTTGTAAATCTTCACTGCGAAGATCTTTTGATTTCTTAGGCCATGAAGTTTTAATGTACTGAAAAACTGCTTGAATTGTTGAATCTTTTTCAGCTGCTTTTTGAACCATGTGATGTGTAAGTGGAATAGACTGAAGACTGTCTCTAAGAACTGATCTTATATTGAATTCTAATGTTGCACATGCGATAACAAAATCTTCATCATCTGGTTGCTTTGAGGGTAGTAGTCGAGATAACATATCAACGTTACCAAAATCATCAGTTTTGACGTATTCGATATCGAAGTCGTATGTCATCATGGTTAACGCCCACCTCTGAAGTCTACTGGCTGAATGTACTGGAATACCTTTCCTTGAACCAAATATTGCTAACAGGGGTTTGTGGTCAGTGCGGAGTAAAAACTTTCTGCCATACACCATACGGTGAAATTTCTTAACTGCAAAAACTAAAGCCAAAGCTTCTTTTTCAATTTGTCCATAGTTTTTCTCGGCTGACGTCAAAGACCTGGATGCGTGTGCTACTGGTTTTTCGGTTCCGTCTGGCATGATGTGTGATATTTGTGCTCCAAGACCCTGCATTGATGCATCTGCTGAGACTATTATGGGTAACTTGGGGTTGTAATGGGTTAACATTAAATCTGATTGTAAAATTTTTTTGAATTTTTGAAATGAGTTTTCACACTCTGAAGACCAATGCCACTTAGTATTGTTTTGAAGCAATACATCGAGAGGTGCTCTTAACGATCTTATTGTACTGATGAATTTACCATAGAAATTTATTGAGCCAAGAAATGATCTCAGTTCACTTATGTTTTGTGGTCTAGGTAAATTAACAATTGAAACAATTTTATTTGGATCTGGTCTGATACCACTGGAATCAACTATGTGACCCAAATATTTGATTTGAGATTGAATAAAATCACATTTTTCAAAATTGACTGTCATGTTGTACTCAGAAAAACGATTTAACACGAGACGTATTGATTTCAGATGCTGTTCTAAAGTTTCACTTGCTATTATGACGTCGTCTAAATATGCTGTGGCTTCTGGAATGCCTGTTAAAATTTTTTCAATCGCTTGTTGAAATGCACCTGGTGCTGATTTTATTCCAGGAACTAGCCTATTGAACGTATATAAGCCTCGATGTGTGTTGATAGTTAAGATAGACTTGGTTGCATCATCTACTTCGAACTGCATGTATGCATCATTAAAATCTAGTCTTGTGAAGTACTTACGGTTGTTGAGACACATAAAGATGTCTTCTGGTAGAGGGAGTGGATGAAAGTGTGGTTCAACATTTTCGTTGAGACCTGTTGAATAGTCTGCACATATTCTGATCTTACCACTGGAGCGTCTCACTGTAACTATAGGTGCTGCCCACTCTGAAAAATTAGTTGGTGAAATTACGCCACCTTCCTCTAAACGGTTGAGTTCAGAATCCACTAGGGAGATTACTGAATATGGTACTGGACGTTTTGGACAAAATATTGGAACAGCATTGGGTTTAAGTGGAAGATGGATTTTGATTTTGGAACAATGACCCAACTTCTCCTTAAAAACCTGTGGAAATTCTTTCTTAAAATCTGTTATGTGTTTGTTAGATTGCTGAATTGATTTGCAGAAAGAGCTGATTGGAATTTCCCAAAGACCAAATTCTTCGAAGAAATCTGCACCAGCTATGTTCAATGACTGAACTGTTGTTACAAAAACTGTGATTATTTTTGTTGAGTTGTGAAATGTAATAGTTGCTTTGAATTCACCAATGAATTCAATTTTGTTACAATTTGCATCTCTTGCTGTTCGCTTTGTTGTGTTTAAAGTTGGACGATTGATATCTATCCATGATTGTTTTGAAATGATAGAAATATCTGAAGCTGTGTCCAGTTGAAGCTCGACATTTACGCTGTTTATTAATACATTGACGTATTTACGATGAAACAAGTTGTCAACATTGTTGTCGATTGTTCTTGTTTGAGCATGCGAATTCTTATTAGAATTTGTCTGTTGATTGCTTACACTTGTTGTTGTTTGTGGCTGGCGGTTATTTGCTTTTGAATATTTCTGTTTGCCGTTGTTGCTTTTTGTGATGCAATAACCCTCTTTGTGTCCTGCTCTATCACATTGTTTGCATATGTGATTTTTGTACTGACAATATTTTGAGTAGTGCATGGCGCCACAAAACCAGCAAGGGGTGGAAGGTGTTTTAGATTCCTTTTTAGGGGAATTACAAGCTTTCTTACCTTTTTGCTGCTTTGAATGAATGGCTTGTGTTTGTACAGGTGCCTGTTGAAAGTTGCCAATCATTTTTGTGTCCTGCTGACGTTGGAGAGTGCGCTGAATTTCCTGGTTAATGAAATCTAAAGTCACTGGCTTCTCGGGCTTTTCCTCATCCAGCATTCTTAAAATTTCATTGCGGAAATTTGCGTCTTTTGATGATTGAAGACCACTGACAAATATGAGACACTTTAAATTGTCTTTTGTACATTTTTCTAATTGAAAATTTTCACAAAGACGGTTGACTTTTGCTATGTATGCCCCATAGTCTTCAATTTCTGATTTTACAGTCTGGAAACACTTGTAACGGCTGCTGAAGAGTGATTCTCTTTTACCGAACATGTTTTTCATCTTCTGTAGAGTAGCATCAAATGGAATATCTGTTGGTTTCGACGGTAGCATTACGTCTGCGTATTGTTGATATACATTTTGGCTTACTTTTCTTAGGAGTAGTCGTGTTTTGTCTGCGTCCGCCAAATTCTTAGCATCGACCACAAAAAGATCTTCATATCTGGCGTACCATGAACCAAATGTCTGATTTTCTTCTGGATCATACACGAACTCACTGATTTGTTTTGCTAAAATGTCCATAAGCTGTTCTCTATTGAAAGATTTTGATGACTGTATTGCTGCGGTGTTGTGTTCCTCCACTGTTGGGGAATCTGTTGAGTCGCGACCTACGATTTCTTGAAATGTTTGCTGCTGAGTGGCCATGAATCGTTCTTGGCGTTCAAACATATCAAATTGTTTCTGAAGCTGTTGCTGTTGCATCAGAAGTTGTTGTTCTTGACGACTTGCTGCTTCTTGTTGTTGTACTAGAATTTTTGCTAGCACTTGCTCAAGTGATGATGTCGCCATGATGTTTAAAAAAACTATTACTTTCCTTTTTTTTTTTTTTTTTTTTTTTGTTGTATTTTCTTGTAAAATAATTTTCTGATGAAATTTATTTTATAAAACACTTTTTTTTACACAAATCCTCGTCGCCAATTTGTTGTGGAGCCAGTAATTAAACACGCGTCTTTTGATTATTTGTATTCAAAGTCAATCATTTATTAATTGTAAATTATTATTAATATAAATATAAAGATAAAGAAAGTAAAATAAGATTGTAAGTCACGACCGACACGCACAGATACTGAATCAGAACTCTACTGACTGTTGAATTTAAAAATCATCATCGTAGCATAGTTGCATGTAGTGACGTTTGTTAAAAACAGTGTTGCGTACTCAACAATTAGTTATGCACAATAGAAAAGCGGCAAAAGTGATTGTTGCTGGCGGCGACGGTCGTTCGAAAAAGGGCGAATTTAACAACCAAATAAAAAGAGCCAAGTTTCTAATTAATTGGTTTAGGTGTTTATTTCTATTTAAAAAATATTACAATTAACAAATGGAAATATACATATAAGAACAAATGTACTTACCGCAGTGCTTTCCTTTAACGAACTAATTTTACTTGTTAAATAATTTAAAGTTGAGCCAAAAATTCTTTATGTATTAAATACATCAAAAAATAACGGGCCAACTTAACGAAACAAAAGCACTGCAGAATAATATTGTTACATATAAAACTAACTGATCATTTACAATCATACATATGTATAAACAAATAGGAAAAACGGGAATAAAAATACATAATATGAATATACATAAATGATCAAGAGACAAAATAACAAGACATTTAGGCAACTCACAGACTGACAAATCAAAATAAATAAATTCAAACAAAATAATAAATGTTTCCAGTTTTATGAGCCATTAAGCGACATCCCCACCCCCGTGGATCGACCACGATTCACTTCTCCAAATCAAGGACTGCAAGTTTGGAAACAGGACGCATCAGGACACCAGTGCTAGTACGGACATCAGCACGACGTATAATATCATCTTTACCCTTGTATACCTCTTCCACTCGACCTCGTCTCCAATCTTTTCGGGACACTGCAGGATCACAAATGATAATCAAGTCACCAACGGCAATGGGCTTTGTGCGTTGACACCATTTGGAGCGTCTGGTCAACGTGGGCAAATATTCTCGGATCCAGCGATTCCAAAAATGATCGCGTAGTTGGCGAGAGATGCACCACTGCTTTCTCAATAAAATAGGCTCTTCCGCTGGCTCTCCGGCAGGAGTTTGGGTTGTATTTGGGCAACCAAGTAGGAAATGATTAGGCGTTAGTGGTTCCTCATCTTCGTGGCTCAACGGCAAGTGTGTTAAGGGACGAGAGTTCACAATATTTTCTGCTTCAATTAGGAAGCTTTGAAGCGTGTGTTCACGAGGGGCAGACTCTTTCAATGTTGACTGTAGCACACGTTTGACGCACTGTACCATTCGTTCCCATACACCACCTTCTGCAGGATTATGTGGACAATTGAACTGCCAGTCTATACTTTTCGATGATAGTTCATCTTCAATACGGGCCACATAAAATACCTCACTGAACCTCTTAGCGACTTGGTCAGCACCAACAAAATTTTTACCATTGTCGCTTCTGAGCCTTGTAGGTACGCCACGTCGATTTATAAAATTACGTATGGCAAGGATGCACGCATCTGTGGACAGGTCGAAAGCAACTTCTAAGTGGATGGCTCTTACGGTTAGGCAGGTAAATAGAGCTACCCATCTCTTTTCATGGCGTCGACCAATGGTTACAGTTAGCGGCCCGAAGTAATCCAACCCAATATAGGTAAAGGGCCTAATATATGGCGTAAGTCTGTCTTCTGGCAAAGAACCCATAAGTGGTGACACCGGCAATGTACGACGAAATCTGCAAATAAAACATTTAGAAACACACTTATGTAAAGTTTTTCTTAAGCGTGGAATCCAGAACGATCTTCTTATTTCACATATTGTGGCTTCAAAATTCTGATGTTTCATCTTCTCGTGTACATGGGCCACAAACAACTCAGTGACGGGATGATGTGACGGCAATATAATCGGACGTCTTATTTCCAAGGGCAACCAACTAGCTGCGTCTACACGGCCATTAACTCGCAGTAGTAAATTTTCATCCAAGTATGGAACCAACGCATATAATTCACTACTTTTGGGCAAATTTTCTTCTGATTTTATAATTTCAATTTCGGCATTAAATTTTTCCTTCTGGGCTTGGCGACAAAGATAAATTTCCGCAGTTTTTAGTTCAGCTGCAGTCAAACTATTTCTTTCATCTTGGCTTACTTTCCTTTGGCATCGACTTATGAAACGTAACATCCAGGCAACCGTTCATTTTAGCTTCAAATAAGAAGAAAATCTACTAAAATCAATAATAGGAGGAATATTAATTAATAGAGCAAATTTTGGACGTAGCTCCTCAGTATCAAGGCTAGCAGGGCTTATATTCACAGCTTTGGGCCATTCATCTTCACCACCATAAAGAAAATTAGGGCCACAGAACCAGCTGGATTCATTCGAAAGGTCGACCTGAGACTTCATCCTAGTGGTTTTATCAGCAATATTAATATTGGTGGGAAGCCATCTCCAATCTGCTGGGCTAGTGGAATCTAGAATTTCTGTGATTCGATGGGCAACAAAAGGCTTGTATCTACGACTTTCTGTGCCTATCCAATTAATCACAGTAGAGGAATCGCTCCAACAAATAAACCGAGAAACCTTCATGGAATGCTCCTTCAAAATCGTATCCAATAATCGAGTACTCAAAACAGCAGCCTGAAGTTCGAGCCTTGGAATACTCATCGTTTTTAGAGGGGCACATCTAGTTTTTGCAGCTACGAAGGATACTTTAACTTTTCCATCAGGATATATGGACCTCCAGTATGACGCGGCACCAAATGCATCCTCACTAGCGTCGACAAAAACATGTAGCTCCAGACGGATAGGAATGCCATTTCCAAAATAACAACGAGGCACTTTCACATTAACAACATTTTTTAGATCTTGGCGCCAATTATTCCACATGTCATATAAGTCATTGGGCAAAGGGTCATCCCATCGGACATCGTACCTCCATACCTCACGCATCACGCTCAATACAGCAACAGACATTACCACACTAAGCAACTCTCGTTTTGTAGGAGCCTTCAACCCATTTATGACATCAGCATTTACGTTGTGGAACCTCAACTCAAACCTGAAAGTATCATCTTTAGGTTGCCAGTACATACCTAGGACTTTTTCTGACTGCAGCTCGTTGATATCGATGAAAAATTTAACCGCCTTCTCCATAGCACCTTTAAGAGCCACAATTACCTCAGACGAATTGGATAAAAAATTTCTTAGCTCGAATCCAGCTGACTTATGGATGTCACGAACTTGTTGGGCAACTTCAATAGCTCTTTCAGGTGTTGGAAAACTGTCGACGAAATCATCCAAGATAGACTTCACCGCACGTGGGTATTTTTCCCGATAGCTTAGGGCGTTGGTTTCTTTGACATAATGGGCTACGCAGGGCGAACAAGCAGCGCCAAATGTCATCACAACCATCTCATAAGTATCTGGAGGCTTTCTGTCATCATCGCGCCAAAGGAAGCGTTGGGAACATCTGTCTTCAGGAGCCACAAGGACCTGGTGAAACATCTCTTTAATGTCGCCGCAAACTGCAACAGCTCCAACTCGAAAGTTGAATAAAATAGACGGCAGAGGCTTATATTGCTGAGGACCCTTTAAGAGCATGGAATTCAACGAAACGCCTTCAACAGTTGCAGCAGCATCAAAAACTAGCCGAAGCTTCTCAGGCTTGTTGGGGTTGACCACTCCAAAGTGAGGAAGATACCAAGTTCTAGGGCAAACACCAGAAGCTTCATTAGGCAACAATTTCCTTACATACCCTTTTGACACGTAATCGTTCATGATGGACTTGTAGGCCTCACCAAATTCCGGAATTCTCTTCATTTTCCTCTCAATACCATTGAGTCTATTTAGAGCCATGGAATAACTGTCTGGCAGGACTACATCATCAGAGCGCCACAAGAGCCGTGTTTGAAATCTTCCTTCAACTTTCACAGTAGTATTCATCATTATTTGACGAGCTCGAGCAACCTCCTTCGATTCTATGACCGGTAAGACCTTGACTCCAAAATTTTCGATTTCAAAATAATTTGCCACCAAGTCGTAAAGTGTCTGCTCAGGCTGAACTGTCAACAAACATAAATTAGAGTTTGATGGCTTACCCCTCATCTGACCAAAAACGACCCAACCCAATGGTGTGTTGGCAGCATAGGGACCACTTTCTTCCAAAGGCACAATTTCATCAGGAAGACCAAGATGGCAGTGATCTAATCCTATCAGGACTTTAGGGGCCACACCATTGTATAATTTAATTGGTAAACCAGGATGAGCGCTTAAATCCGTATAGAAACTCTGAGCCGGCAATTTTAAATTCGAGACACCATAAACATTTTTTAAAGCATATTTTCTTTGCTTACCAATCCCACTTACTTGCAGATCAACCACAGACGCCATTTCTTCAGATTCCTTTCCAGCGTACCAGTGCAAGTTCAATTTACTTTGATGCCCCCGGAGGCCCAGTTGCCTCACCAAGGAGCTGTCCACCATAGTAACCGAAGAACCTTCATCCAACAACGCGTAAGTTTCAACCTTGTTACTAGGACCATAAAGTACAATAGGCACAACTCGGAACAGGAGTACGCTCTTATCTGCAGGACGGGATACACAGCTCAAGACAGACGCACTTCCATTTGATGAACCACTTGGGGCTTCTGACTCTCTTGGCCCAGAATATTTTTCGCGATTATTATTAATTTTTACATCATGTAGTAATTTGTTATGTTTTCGCAGGCAACTATCAATGGGACACTCTTTTCGTTTACGGCAACTCATACTAGGATGCCCCGACCCAAGACACGAAAAACATAACCTCAATTTCTTCACATTAGACCATCTGTCAGGCACACTCAATGAACTAAATTTTTTACACTCAAATAATTTATGATTACCCTGGCACATAGGGCATTCTTGTTTATGTTGACCATCAACGGCGTGGAGGACAACTTTTCTTTTCGGTTCACTATAATTTCGATTACTACTCACCCCTTGAATAGTTTGCACC
This sequence comes from Phasia obesa, assembly GCA_949628195.1. NCBI lineage: Eukaryota > Metazoa > Arthropoda > Insecta > Diptera > Tachinidae > Phasia > Phasia obesa. Next base: position 13,081 of record CATIVE010000079.1, on the reverse strand, counting down.
AAATCAGCAACATCTTTGAGCCACCTGTTAAAATCCAAAACCGTTGGATATGGCTTAATTGTTGAGGAATAGCCGGCCCATTCCATTCGTTTACTCAAGGGAAGCTTACCAACCAATTCATCCATTAATGTAGGATTCGCTAAATGCTGTTGTCCATTGGCAGATTCCAAAAAGGTGGCAAGATTCTGCACCTTAACAGCAAATGGCACAAGTCGATCAATAGCACTCTCACTAATGGGCTGAATTTCTTTCACTTGTTGGAGCTGACATCGGATAACCATTTCTGGACGACCATATCGAAAACGCAACTGCTCCATCACCACATTGACGTTATCCGGATGTATGAGCAACGATTTAACACTCTCCCTTGCGTCACCCTTTAATGCCTTTTGGAGTCGAACACAATTTTCAAAATTATTGTAATTATAAACAGCAGTCGAATTACTAAAGGCTGTTGAAAAAATGTGCCAATCCTCAGGTGTACCACTAAATTCCGGCAGGTCATATATTTTTCTGTGCACTGCCATCGAACCGCCATTTTGAGACACAAAATTATTTGGCGGTAACATTTGTGTTAAAGGCGATTGGCTTGCACAAAAACCGGTACTATTTGCATTACAGCTAACAAACGAAAATGGCGTACGGCGATCAGTGCAGTCAACGTTGGCTGAGACAGAATTTTCGACGTTGGCTTCACTAGTATCCGTCACAGCTGGCGCCATATTGGATGGTTGGAGCACGGCTGAGGATGGCGTCGAATTGGCATTAAGGGCAATGGACAAAACTTTCTGAGCAGTCAGCAACTGGACCTGGAGTGTATTAATTTGGCTTTGCAAGTCTTCCAAATTGATACCGAAATTGGGCTGGGGCATTGGAAGCTGTTGGCTAGGTTGAACCGTGGCTGAGGGCATGTTGGACGCGGCATTGGAAGTGGTGGCTACGCTACCCAAGATTCCAGCGCAGGTGGAACTCGTAGACATTGCGACAGCGGCAGGGGCAGATAATATTTTATCACTTATTTGAGCAGTACTTACGATTGTCTTGGTTACTCCTGAGGTAGATGGAACTACTGGTATAGGCATTGCTGTTCCGGCGGCAGAGGAACTGGTAGACAGCAAAGGAGCTCCAGCGGCAGTGGGAGCCAATTGCTGTGACGGCAGATATGTTCCGGCAGATGGAGAACCACTATTATTTTGGCTTGATGTTGTCTGCAATCGAGCGCTTTTTCTCACTGGCGATCGTTGCATTATGAACCACAAATATTCTTCAAACAATTGTTGTCCCGGCAGACGAGGAACCACTTTAAAAATTTTCAAATATATTTTTATTTAACGGCAGGCAATGTCCAATAAAAATTATTTATTCCGGCTGACAAGGAACCACTTCAGCAAAAATTTATTTTCTCTTAAACAGAGAACCAATTGTTCCGGCAGGCAAGGAACCAAAATAAAATGTTCCGGCAATTAAGGAACCACAAAACAAATAAATTTATTCGTCAAAAAATGTTCCGGCAGTCAAGGAACTTCAAACCAATTTATTTTTAATTGTTCCGGCAGGCAAGGAACCAAATCTTTCGCCAAAGTATTGCGAATTTAATTTTTATTAATTGTTCCGGCGGGCATGGAACCACTTTTGTCGTCAATAAATTTTTTTATTAATTGTTCCGGCGGGCATGGAACCACATTTTTCGCCAAATAAAATGCGAAATAAAATTTGTCGCTGGCGGCGACGGTCGTTCGAAAAAGGGCGAATTTAACAACCAAATAAAAAGAGCCAAGTTTCTAATTAATTGGTTTAGGTGTTTATTTCTATTTAAAAAATATTACAATTAACAAATGGAAATATACATATAAGAACAAATGTACTTACCGCAGTGCTTTCCTTTAACGAACTAATTTTACTTGTTAAATAATTTAAAGTTGAGCCAAAAATTCTTTATGTATTAAATACATCAAAAAATAACGGGCCAACTTAACGAAACAAAAGCACTGCAGAATAATATTGTTACATATAAAACTAACTGATCATTTACAATCATACATATGTATAAACAAATAGGAAAAACGGGAATAAAAATACATAATATGAATATACATAAATGATCAAGAGACAAAATAACAAGACATTTAGGCAACTCACAGACTGACAAATCAAAATAAATAAATTCAAACAAAATAATAAATGTTTCCAGTTTTATGAGCCATTAAGCGACAGTGATTTTTGTAATATTACTATTGCTTGAGTAGGATTTCGGATGAACTTCTCTACACCAACATAAAAATATATGTTTTTTTTTTAACATACTACTGATGTTAAGTGTAAAAGTGTTGCAAAACGATAAAAAATAAAATAATATTTTGGTACCATACGCAAGATACAAAATATCGTCAAAGTTTATCGCTCAGTCTGGTAACATCAAGTCTAGTGTTTTATTTTGCTTTGCCTTTCTTCAAATTCCGCGGTGAGTTTTTTATGTAGACCGACTCGACGTGATTGAATTTTTTCGTAAAGAGCCTTATCCAGTTAAAATTAAGAAAGTGAATTATTAAAAGTTAAAAACTTAATAAAAGTCATCGAGATGGTAAGCGACATAGAAGAAAGGTTAGTATTAAGATACATTAATATAAACGCAATAAATGGAAAATAATGCAGAAGGGCAAAGACCAACAAACATATTTTTTTCGGTTGCGGGAATGAACGATGGATCTAATTCTAACATTTTGAATTATTATGCAATGCATTTGTGGAGTTTTTAGTAAAAAAGAAAATAATATTCTCCAGATTTGACTGTATATTCTTGTTTCCTTTGTGTTAAAAGCTTTTATTGTTGCTAAATTCAGTATCTTTTTCATTTTTAACACCGGCACAGTCAATCTACCATTGCTGTGGATAAGATATTTTTGTTTATTTTATTTACAGTCTTATGCTTTGTAGGTATCACACATCTCTCGTTAAACAAACCCCAACAGCACAGTTCAGCATTTTATAAAATCTATTTGACCTTGAAATCGAAATAATTGTTTTGTTTTTGATTCTTTTATTTGCAGCACTAAAAAAATTCCCACATTTCACATAATTCGAGAGGTTTATGACAGTACCAATGCTCATCAAAGGTTTGAAGCAGAACTTGACAAGGCCCTTGAGGCCAAAGTTGATTATATTATCATAGAGCCACCACGGTTGGGAGATGAAACTGGCCGTTGGATAACAGTTGGCAATTGCTTGCATAAAACAGCTGTTGTGTCTGGTATGGCATCATTGCTGTCAAGTCTTTTGTGGCATAATCGTCCTGTAATTGCTGGTCCCATGTGTGCTGTATCTTTATTTTGCACCGGTTTGTATACAGTCTCATGGAATTACGATCCCTGTTGCCAATACCAGGTATTAGTAAATTAACAGAGTTTGAAATTCTTATTTATGTATTCCAAAAGAGTCTACTTTTATGTAGTGATTTTTTGGAAAATTTCAAAACAGATTTAGTATAAGAAACTTTTTAAATATGTATACATTTTTTATTAAAATGTACGTGTTTATGTACATATGTATAACATATACAAAATATTCAAGCTTGTTCGGAAAATCAGGTGCTTTAATCCTGTTCTGAAACCACGTATTTTAGAATTTTTGGTATGATTATTACTTGGTGAAACCAATAGCTAAATAACTGTTTTTTGTTTTTTAATTAGACTTTGCTACACTTTTAAAGCAAAAAATAAAAAATTAAAAAGTGAAAAGCAAATAAATTTGGGTAATATATACTGGACAATCGAATGGGAGTGGTTCCGAACCTACCCGAAGCCGAATTCGTTTAGATAAATTAGTTTTACTGCATGTAAGTCGAGTACAGAAAAAAAAACAAAATTTTTTAAAAAATTTTGAATAGACTCAGTGAACCGTTATATAGGGTTAATTAATTTTTTAATGGGAGTAAAATTTAGTGAGAAATCGAATGGAAGTGGTCGCAGACTCCCGAATAGTTTTTGAAGTCGAAAAATAAGTTTTTCAGTATGTAATTTGAGTATTAAAAAAATGTTACAACTTTACGCAGATCTGTAAAATTTTCTTTATTACCGTTATGAAAGGGACAACGCGAGATCAATTATAAAGATCAAATGCGCAGTTGTAGGTTTTTTAGATTTGCATTACTTAAATAGTAAAATAGTGGGATGGGCAAATGAGTGTGCGCAAAGAGATGGTTTTTTTTAGATATGGTTTTATATCAGTGGAGACAACGCAAGGACATGAGGCCTCGAGTGCCAGATAGGGTTAAGGAATGTTTGTCTTAAGACCAAGTTTATTTATAAAATATTCACATTAATTCTATACAAATGTTAATAGCTCTCCGCGGCATGTTGTTTTCTGAAAAAAGAGTCTATAAACCAATACTTAGAAAATATTTGAAGTTTAAAAATTAGAAAATATATACGGTGCGATCCCGCACTTTTTGTGAAAAGTTCGGTGAAATGAGAGAAAACAAAAATAAACTTTCTTAGAGACAAAAATGTCCAAAAGTACAGAACATGATGTCAAAGTGTTTTGAATGCATTCGTATGTACATAAATTTCCCAACTAGGCGATGAAAGACGAATAGCAGCGGGTACGGTGTCGTATGTACATATGTATACGAAACTCTGTTGCCACTCTCTATTTTTTTTTTTGCTTTGTCCTCTTTTGGGATGTACATATATAACTACAAAAGAGAACTTAAAAAATGTTTCAGAAGAAAAAATTTGATTTGTGGATCAGGACTTCACAATCTACCCGAAGAAAAAGTTTGAGCTGTTTTGTGCAAGAAGAAGAATGTTATACTCTCATACAAAACAGTTGTTGGGATCCCAATGTTAAGTACGAGATCGCACCTATTATTAGAAAAAACTTACATTCTTTAATTAAAAAAATTATGTAAATTGTTATTATAATTAGGCGGTTACCACTTTTGATGTATTACATATGGCAAGTCTTTTAGCTATATATTTTTATAGAAGCATTACGGAATCAATTCCTAATCGGAACGGATAAAATATAAATTTCATTCATTTGACTTACATCTTTCATACTAGTAAGGTAGTCAAAAAAAAAAAAAAAAAAAAACGACAGCAGTGCGATTAAGGTTTATTTTTATCCAAAATTTTAAAATATTTTTTAGTAATTTAAAAATAAAGTATTTTTGTAATACGACTAATATCCTTTTCTTTTTAAACAGGTGGAAAATAATGAAGAAGTTCTAAACAAATTGCCATTAGCTGATGTTTCTTCACCTGTGATCTTAAGCTATCAACCTAATACAAAAACCAAATATCTACATCGCAGTGTGACTCTTCTCTCTGCAGCGTTCTGTGCTTGGCAAATATGGCGGTCGTACAAGTAGCTTCTATAATTAAATGTTAACAAACAACAAAATTATAAAAAATAATGTTCGGATTGAACACCCCTGCACTTTTGTTTAAAGCAGCTTTCTTTAAGTTTTAAAAGAAACGAATTTATATATTTTAATATTAACGAAGAGAGCAAAGTAAGAGTGAAAAAACATAAGAAACCAAAATATCTCAGTTTTATTTTATACTACTTGTCTATTTTTATAATTTATTTTATTAAAAATTCAAGCCAGTGTATATTTTGTTTAAAACAATATTTTTTTATTTAACTTCTTAAAAAACTATATTAAATGGCATGCATTTTTCTTATTTATAGTGAGCTAGGAAGACGTTAAATTATATTTGTTCTGTTTAAAGTCGTTTTTAGCTATTTCTCAACACACACAAACCTGTCTGTCGTCCTACTAGTGTTTCAAAACTGTTTGTCTACGATAAACATACCTTGCAAAATATATTGCGATTAAGGAAATCTAAATTAGAAGTATAAAATATAAAAAATAAAAACTCTTTCAGATCTTATATTGTTTAAAAAATTGTAGGTAAAACATTTTTTATTTGTTTAGGATCAGTAATATTAAAAGTACATTTTAATTTAAAAAAAATAGTATCTTATATGTGTATATTTCCCATATTCAAATCTGGATACTGTTGTTTGATTTGTTTAAACTGTTTATATCAAAAAAAATTATTAATTGAATTTTAATATGATTTACATTATAAATCTAAAATTGTTATAGAATAAAAAAAAATAAACAATTAATTCTTTAGACTTAATCGTAAACGAAAATATTAAACAAGTATTTGTGTTTCATTAAAAAACATTGCAAAATTAAATAATTTGTTTATTGCAATTCTAGCCTATAATCGCTCACGCATTGGCTAATGGTTATCCTCTAATAACTGTATGGATTAACGGTTTTTGGTGTTTTTTTCCATTAACCACATACATTCGTCTATAATTGTTTTATGAAGAACGGTTTGGAAAAAAATACATAATTTGTTGGAAGTTAAAGAAAATACGAAACACTACACAAAAGGAATTTTATCAATTAGAAAAAAAAATCTGTTAAAATAAAAAAATACGCAATAAGATGTAAGATTTTACGAGAAGAAAAACGTTTTTAAAAAAGTGGATGAAAAAACCTGGTGGAGACTAAATAAAAACACAATTGGAAAATAGAAACTGGTAGAGGACCAAATTAAAACTCACAAGTGAGGATTGTAACCTCACTTCTTGACATGGTGTAGTAACAGTTTGTTTATGTTAGTTCGAATTTTTTTTAATCGAAGTTCGGAAAAAAAAAATTTGAACATAAAAAAACGCCGCGATACGGGTCTTCTAACTGAAGCACTATTAAAGTAAAAGTCTTAACATTTGGTGTGGATAATTATTAAAACAAAATCACTCAATATATTGTCAGGATGCCTACGACGTGGCGGCCACTGTTAGTATTTTATATATGATAAAAAAGAAAATCATTATTATTAACCAATGATTAAATAAATTCACAGCATTACCATTAACAGCCACATTTTTTGGATAATTTTACAAAACAGTTTTATAATTTAATAAAAAGAATTTTGCTAAGAAATTATACAAATTGTATCCAAGATGAATATTTCGCTGCACCTGTGATTTTTATACGTTGGTAGTCAGATAAAATTTATATTTTGAGAATACAAAACTATTTCTATCTATTTTTTATGCAGGTAAGTTAAAACTAAAAATTTAAAACTACATTAAGGCCGTATTCATAAAAATATATTTTGTATGAAACTTTTTAGGAATTGCACCGTAAATATTTTTTGTTCTTAATTAGGCGATACGTTAAATAATTTGTGTTCCCTTAAACAAAATTCAGAACAAGTTTTTTTATAAACCAGTCCCATTGTACAACGGGCAATTAAAAACGTCTAATAAAATTAAAAATAGGGCTTTTTCGATCTGATGATCTTTTATTGTTCCGCAGAGTTGGTATTTTTTGGTCATTATCTGCTTCAATAGTGCATTTTAGAACACTTTTTAACACGTTGACGTTAATAGGCGTTCAACGCCTGTTCATGTAGATGTAAATGACGTACATAGTATATGGCAGTCCTATATACTTATTAATAAAGAACAATTAATAAAATGTATATATGTACATATGTATATCATTGCTTAATTAATTTTCTCATAAATCCGTCAGCAATCTTTAATTATAAATGATGTAATATTTTACGGTTATTGTAAGTTATATTTTTCAAAATTTTAATTCAAGTGCGATAATAGTAATTGACAAAAAAAAACAAAGTGTGATTTTGGAAGCACCTACTGATTTTCAAGTGCGCGTTAACATCCATCGTTTAATGAACTAAAAAATATACTTGTTATTTGGCAACTGTTAATCAAAAGAAATGTTTTAAACTATAAAAACGCTTAAATTTAATTTATGCTAAATATCAACATTCCAATATGGATAACACAATACACCATAATCGGAAAATGTTTTAATCGCCTTTAAAATGTTTTAATGCATCCAGAGCGACAAAAAAAAACAAAGTGTGATTTTGGAAGCACCTACTGATTTTCAAGTGCGCGTTAATATCCATCGTTTAATGAACTAAAAAATATACTTGTTATTTGGCAACTGTTAATCAAAAGAAATGTTTTAAACTATAAAAACGCTTAAATTTAATTTATGCTAAATATCAACATTCCAATATGGATAACACAATACACCATAATCGGAAAATGTTTTAATCGCCTTTAAAATGTTTTAATGCATCCTGTACTGCCAGAGCGATTGATTGTGTTGAATCCGCAATTACTGTCATAGCTTTAGCTTGTTTACTTGCTGCTTCTGCGATAGCTTTTGTGGCAGTTGCTTGCATTTGCATTACCGCAAGAATTTTTTCTTGAGTTTTAACCTGATGCAGTAGAAGTTTGAATTGTTTTTCAGACTTGTCATATTTTCTTTTTCCTATTACACGAATTTGAGGCGCTGGTTTGGTTTTTTTAGTTGCAAAAGATTTTGGACCTTCTGATATTTGAATGTTTGGTGCTGTATCATCTGGCTCAGTTTTGACTTCACATGGATTTAACAGGTCATCAAAAACGCTTTCAATTGTAGAATCTTTGGGCGACTCATCTGACACTTGCATAGCAGTCATAGACGAAAAATTTAATATTTTATCTACAAGCTGCTCCAATTCGCTTAAATAAATCATGCGACACGACCCTTCTTCCCCGCAGGCATTAATTTTTTTATTATTTTCGTATATTTTCTTCTTTGTGCGGCTTTTAAAATCACACCAAATCTATGTAAGAAAAACGTTTTTATTGTTGAAATACAATTTATACTTCAATAGATTATTTACTATATTAACCTTTTTCCATTCACTGCCTGTTCTACTAGGTGGACCGTACAAATTTACTTCACGTGCTACATCGTTCCATGCCTCTTCAACTGATATCCTGGCAATTCCACTTGCCGGCAGGCATTTTGCCAACTGTATGTTGTCTTGCATTAAATTAACCAAAACTTGGAATTGACGACTGTTTGTTATTTTTAAGCTACGAGTATTTAAACAGATTTTAATTATACTGTAAATATGTATGTATAATTGACTTTAAACGAGAGATTTATTTACCACTTCTTTTCAGACGTTTCCATTTTGACTTCCAATTTAGAAGGTTTTTTCGTTTGTTTGTGTTATTTATTAAGTAAATTTTATTTAAAGCAGGAAAAAGAAAACGTTTCAATTTCGATTTTTAAATAAAATATGCGTCTGCATCTATAAATTCGTGCGTCTTATAAAAACCAATTTTGTTAGAACTAAAATCTTTAGGTTATCAATTATTTGGGTGTATAGTACTGTGAAGTGTTTTTTAAGTAACCGATACCACATCTTCTACTACAATAACTATTATAAACTAAAAAACAAGGCGAATTCATAACAGGTAAACTCGAGAGCTCAGCTGACTATTTGTTGTCACCATCTTACAGTGTCAAAATGTACTAACATTTTTTATTTTGACAGCCAAAATTGATTTATACAACAACAAAATGTACGTATTTTTATTACAGAGTTGTACTCTTTTTTCGCCGCGATTCTACCTTGTTTATTGTGCCATGCTAAAAAAGTACAACTGTGTATATAAAAAAATGAAGCTACTACCATGCCATAATAAATATGAATTCGCCTTGGCTACTACATATAAACTTTTATAGGTATTTCAGGAAACAAAAGCAAACCAACAATTTTTACATTTATTTATTAAACAAATACTGTGGATACTCGTACTGAGCATAGCATTCAGTAGTCTACAAAAACCAAAATTCACAACACTAGAGAAGTGTTCGTAACACAAATTACGTTCGTGTCAATGGTTGATGTTAACCCTAGAAAGATAATCATATTCTGACATACGTTAAAGATAATCATGCGTAAAATTTACGCATGCCCTTTGGAGGGCTAAATTGCGGCACTTTTTTGATTAATTTAAAATAAAATAATGTGGAATACTTTGTTTGAATTAATTAAAGTAAAAATAGCTAAGTTATAAATGTGTTTACATATATTTATATTCTAACAACTTCAGTAATTAACAAAACTTAAAGATCACATTTCTTTGAAAACTTATTACCCGTTTCTGGGCTTATAGTCAGTCATTTTAATTAATATACTAAATAAGCAAAGCTGTTTTTATAAAAAATTTGTATAAAGGTTTTTAAAAATCAGTCATATACAACTTTGGCAGATGTCAATGTTATGTTCGCGACAAATAACTTTTCTGCATTTACTATACGTTTTATTTGCTTTTCGCCTTATACTTGATGGACAATACGAGCAGTAAATGCGTTTTTTTGGTGCTGGTTCTACGATAAGTTCTTCAGTATTGTCCTATGATGAATGTGGGGTATCCTTTGACAACTGTGCGGATATATGGTCACGCAAGTGCCTCTTTAAAGTAGGTGCCTCTAGTATTTTTTTCATTAGAGGTGATGTAAGTGCCGAACTCAGGTTTTTCATGAAATTTTTGCGACGTAAAACCTTATCACCTTTGATGCTGACATTATGGCTATATATTATGTAAGCATTAATACATGCAATATTTATCATTCCGTAAAAAACAGCCATAGGCCATCTATTTGTCTTCCTACCGCATGACATTTGATCTAAAGTGTATACTCCGCCTTTAGTTTGATTGCAATATATTATCATTTCAGGCTTTCCGCTAGTTTCATTGACAGAAGCATCTTCATCTCAAGATGATAACAAGTAAACCATTTTAGCTGGTTTTGGCTTATGAGATACAAGTGTAAGGGGTCCGTCAAAACAAAAAATTGATGTTCCCACTGGTCTTGATCGACAGTTTTTCAGCTCTTCCGGTATTTCTCGTTTGTTAGATCGCACTGTTCATACAAGGGTAAGCTTATACGGTTCATTGAGTAAACTTTTTGCCAAGGGTATCGACGTGAACCAATTGTCGCACGTAATATTACGACAACTGCCGTATATAATGATAATTGTTTTACGTAGTATTCTCCAAGCGGCAAATCGTTCGTCTGGGTTCCTTTTCCCAAATAAGGCATTGCATTTATCATATATTTTGTGCCACTATCACACATCATAACTATTTTTATTCCATATTTGCTTGGCTTATTACGAATGTACATTCTAAATGGACATCGTCCACGAAATCCAATTAATTGTTCGTCTATAGTGACATGAGCCCCTGGAGTGTAATTACTTATACATTATTGTACAAAAATGTCCCATACTTTTCTGATAGGAGTAAATACATCGTTTACTCGAAGTGCGAGGCGTATGCTTTTATCATCCGTTCGGAAACATTGTATTAAAAAATCAAATCTATCACGACTCATCACTGACACATACACCATTGAAGAAGATCGATCGAATAGCTCCTCTGTAGTCATGTGGTTGTCTTTTCTCATTGCTGTCATTACCAAAATTTCAATCAAGGCGCGAATTTCCACTTCGCACGTATCCCGAAATGTTGCGCTGGTCATAGATTCACTTCTTTTCATAGAAATTTCGGCATTAGTCCATTTTACGATTTCCGTAATTATTTCATCAACAAAAAACTTGTTGAAGCATGAAAGGGGATCGTGCAGATTGCGACATATCCGCGCAGGACCCCTTTGAGATCTAACAATATTTAAAGCTGGAACTCGACCGCGTTTACGTGGTTTAGATGTTGACCAACAATATCTATTCTTTCCTCTTATAGCTTTCTGTGACAAGGTTATTATTCTCTAACAATATTTAAAGCTGGAACTCGACCGCGTTTACGTGGTTTAGATGTTGACCAACAATATCTATTCTTTCCTCTTATAGCTTTCTGTGACAAGGTTATTATTCTCCGAGACGCTGACGAAGAAGCTGATTGACATATATTAACTTCGTCTACGCTTTCGCTTGACATAGGCGTAGGTTTTTCTTCGGTTTCTCTATCCTCGAAAGCCTCTTCAACGTCGCTCTGTACGTCATCTTCGATCTCGTGGTCTTCTATCTCGCTATCCGTATCTTCACCTCGTCATCAGTCTCTAAAAGGGCGGCTAGGATAGCATCTTCATCCAAATTGCGACGTGCCATTTTTTCTAGTCGGGATAACAAAAAATCAGAAGCTACAACATAAAAATTTAACAATTTATGCAGAATAAGTGGCTATCGAACAAACAAACAACAGGAATAATAATAGAAAGTAAAATCTTGAAAGTCACTCTAAAGATAATCATGCGTAATTTTGACTCACATGCCCGTTTTATTTCAAAATTGCAAATACTTACCACAGCGTGGTGTGTGTCTTACTAAAGCTCTGGTCAACGACTGAGATGTCTAAAGAGTGCAAGAGTGCATTCATTGTAAATAAAGAGAAAGAACAGTTTTTTGAAAAGGTATGCGTAAATTTTACGCAGATTATCTTTCTAGGGTTAAGTTTTGTGTTTTAATTTAAATATTATGATTTGGCGATTAAAGTACACAAAATAACGAAAAGGCGTAATTTAATCCACAAATTTACAAATAATTTCACACTGTGTAATTTTTTAAGTCATGGCAAAATAACCATAACGGACACCACTACGTAATAAAAGACCAAAAAAACAAAAAGACCCCTGTATCCCAGTTTTGCCCAAAGTCCTCCAGGTTTTTTTTATGGGCCTTCAAAGATGTGGGGCCTCGATGTCATTTTTCAAAAAAATTATCATTTACTCAAGCTCATATTTTGCAAACCGTTTGAAATTTTGATATACTCTCTGAGGCAAAGTTGTAGCTCTTGTCATAAAGAACAAAAATTGTTAAAATATAAAATCAAAAAAACTTCATCTTCAAGGTCAAAATCGCAAAAAACTTTAAAAAATTCAATTTTTTTAACTTTTTTCCCCTGTTCAGGTCCATAGGAATGATTCTTAACACCGTTTAGGTAGCGCTTAGGTAGCCGAAATGAATTTAAAAATTTTCGGGAAATTTTTCACTTTTGCGGCTACCTAAACGGTGTTAAGAATCATTCCTAGGCAGTTCATATGTTCTAGAAAGTTGTTTATTGAGATCTTAGGTTCATTTTTGTAGTTGATTGTTTCCTTGAATTTTGAACGGTTTGCTGCCTATGGGCCTGAACAGAGGAAAAAAGGTAAAAAAAATTGATTTTTTTAAAGTTTAATTTATAAATATAGATAGATGTAAACCCCCGTCTT
>CATIVE010000078.1:0-12568 GCA_949628195.1 Phasia obesa | reverse complement strand
TCTCTCAGCTTTCTAACACGGAGTGCTAATAACTACTATGAACCTGCGGGTTACCACGGGAACACAGCATTAGCAAAAACCCGTCAAATGCGACGCATGCAATCTACTATGTTGCAGGCGTTACTTAACAAACCATGAACTTTTTCAAAATATTTTTCTGCAACGCAAACGGCTTGCGCCAACACAAAAATGAACTCTAGTACTTCCTTAAGAAGGAACAAATTGATGTCATGCTGGTTGCAGAGACTAACTTAACAACAAATAGCTTTTTTAAAATAAATGGCTATATCTTATATGACACCAAAGACCCCCGTGGCAGAGCATGTGGTGGTTCAGCAATACTAATAAAGGCTCGAATCAAATATTATTTACTGTGTTATTTTTGTGAGGACTACCTTCAAGCAACAAACATCTGTATTGAAGAATATCATCAAAACTTTGCTATTTCTTCGATTTATTCACCTCCTAGGTTTCAAATATCAGAGAGTCAATACAGCGATTTCTTCAAATCACTAGGTCCCTGTTTCATAGCATCAGGCGACTACAACGCTAAACATACGTTTTGGGGATCACGCCTAATAACTCCAAAAGATCGTGTTTTGTTTGACGCAATTTCAAAAATGCGTCTGAATGTGATATCGAGTGGACAACCCACCTATTGGCCTACTGATCGACAAAAAATACCGGATGTTATTGATTTTGGCGTGATTAAGGGTATTCCAAGAGAAACAATTAAAGCTGAAGCGTCACTTGAATTATCCTCAGATCATTCACCCACTATCGTCTATATATGGGACAAACAAAATATCATATCACCAATGACTATCACAAGCATTAATTGGTTGAAATATAGAAAGTATCTTAGTACTCATTGTTCGGAAAACATCCCGCTAAGAACACCTGAAGACGTAGAGCGGAGTCTTATTGATTTTGACTAAAACCTCAAATCAGCTGCCCAACATTCAACAATAACCCGACAATTAGCTAGATATAAGCATATTTATTCTGCAGATATCGAACGGCTCTTGGCCGAAAAAAGAAAAATTCGTAGAGAATGGCAATCACAGAGATCTCCTCAACTCAAAAGCAGACTTAAAGAATGCACGAACCGCCTAAGAGACATGCTGGAATCTCAAAGAGTAGCATCCCTGAAAAACTATTTGGGAGACCTAGACGCAACTCCTCAATCAGATTATTCGTTATGGCGTGCTTGTAGAAACCTTTAAGGTTTTAAGGCCAGTCTTACGTAAGCCTCCCTTGCGAACTTCAGCTGGAGGCTGGGCAAGGAGTGATACCGAAAAAGAAAATTTATTTATATAAGGTTTTTACCCCAAATATATCGACTGATATAGTTGAGTTGCCAGTTCTCGAGGCTAGTGCTGCAGTACCGATAAGATTTGAATTTGGTGATCTTGAAAAAGCAATAACGGATTTGAACACCAAAAAAGCCCCTGGCGTTGATAAAACCAGTAACAAGATGTTAATTGAATTGCCCCGTATAGCTCGCAGAATCGTTCTTTTTATTTTTAATGCCATTTTACGTTTTGAGTACTTTCCCACAGATCAGAAGGTGTCCTTGGTTACCATTATTCCTACACCAGGAAAAGACCACACAAAAATTGAATCATACAGACCTATAAGCCTTTTGTCAAATATGTCAAAGCTGTTTGAGAGGATGTTAATAACTAAGCTTAACCCTATTCTAAGTGACAAAGGATGCATTCCAAACCATCAATTCGGCTTCAGGAAAAAACATAGTACGATCGAACAAACTCACAGGTTAGTTAATGTTGTTAAGAAGACTTTTGAAGAGAGAAAATACTGCTCTGCGCTTTTTATTGACGTTTCTCAAGCATTCGATAAGGTATGGCATGAAGGCCTAATATATAAGCTAAAACTGAATTTTCCCGTAAACCTATATAAGCTGCTAAATAGTTATTTAACCGAACGAAAATTTATTGTGAAAGCAGTAGATTTTTTGAGCTTACCCCAGCCAATCGAAGCCGGAGTTCCCCAAGGTAGTATATTGGGGCCCTTTTTATACTTATTGTATACTTCAGACATGCCAACTAGTAACCGAGTTCACACATCGACATTTGCTGACGACACAGCTTTTTTGAGCATTCACGAAAGACCCGAAGTAGCATCACGATATTTACAAGACCACATATGCAATTTAGAAAAATGGTTGAATAAATGGAGAATAAAAGTGAATGAACAAAAATGTACTCACATAACTTTCACACTGCGTAGAAAATCTTGCCCCCCTATTCGGATAAATAACCAAACGATACCTCAGCTTTCAGAACTCAAATATCTCGGCATACATCTTGACCGGCGCCTTACATGGAAACGGCACATAGAAACAAAATTAACACAAATGAAGTTGAAAGCAGTCCAACTAAACTGGCTAATTGGCAGAAATTCTACTCTAGCTTTAGATTGTAAACTTTTATTATACAAGTCAATTCTAAAACCAATATGGTGTTATGGCATTCAATTATGGGGCACTGCCTCAGCTACCAACGTAGAAAAAATTCAAAGGCGCCAAAATAAGATTCTACGTATTATTACATCTGCTCCCTGGTATATAAAAAATTCGAACATCCATAAAGATCTAAACGTGCCATCAGTTAAAGCAGAAATAGCGAAACTTGCCATAAGGTATTTAAAGAAGCTTGAAACTCATCCGAATCCACTGGCCCGTAACATACTAACTGAACCTGGTTACATTCGACTAAGAAGGACGGACACTGCTTCTCTCATCCGTACATCAGAGGGATAACCCACAAATTACAGTAACCGTGAAACATACATTTTTTTGTCCAGCACTGGTTGGACTTAACAAGTATATTTTTAGACTTAAGATATGAGTAATTATTGATAGTTCAATTATATTGAAGATACAATAAATAAAAATTGCGAAAAAAAATGCGACCTTACACTGTCTGCTTACGTTGCGAAGTGAACCTACGGGTTACCTCGGGAATACTTATTCAACGCAAATCGGACAAAGGCAGCTCTTACACAGACTGGTTAGGTTGTTGAATGAACCACGGGAACACTTTGTCAACTCCGCTCACCAATCTACCCTCACGTTTTATTAGTGGGAAACCTGCAGGTTACCACGGGAATACCACAGTAATAAAGCCTGGTGAGTATTACTAAGCAGAAGAAACAGCAGGTTACCACCAATTTCTCTACCTAGTAATCAGCCCATAGGTAATAAATTATTACAGCGGGTTACCACCAATAATAATGGTCTGACCTTCGCAATCGCTGCGATAAAACTAACTCAAATTATATCACTTCCACTGCTTTTATACACAATCTGCAGTCACCAAAACTTAGTTGTATATTTTGGTACTAATTCTTCTTACTAAAAATACCAAAGTGGATGTGTTAATAATTTACGACCACTAGCGCCACTAGATGTACTAGAATATTTGAACTTGTTGCAATAATACAAATAATAACAAATCGTAGTAATAAACAAATAATAACACTTTAAACAATACAATAAGAAGAATATAACAAAATTAACATAAATAATTCACTCTAAAATAATATATATGTGTCGTGAAAACGAGGCTCCCCTCCTCGGATAATTTGGCTGTTGTTCTACGGTAAGCGTTGAATCTTCAGTACTCCACTCTTTGCAATCGTGATACGATATGAGATTGACCCAACCTTCTCAATAAACTTCAACCGTTGCCCGGGCTTGTATGATCTACGGGCGCTTTCGACAGCAGTTAAAACCTCTTCCGGCCAAGGCTCTGCAGTGTTATTCAACTCAGGAGGACGCGTGGATTTCCTTTCTTCTTATACTGCACGCCATATATTTGAGGATAGCATTTTTCCTACTGGCTGTTGCTGACTAATTTTGAACTGTTGGCATGACTGACAACTTCTTACGTAACGTCTAACATCACGGAACATCCCCGGCCAATAGTAACGGCTAGAGATTCTATTTATTAAGTTTATTGGCAATTTTTATAAGCTAATAAGGCCTGCTGTTTATTATAGTAAATAAAAATCCATTTTATTTAGTTTTCCCAATGTTTCGTAGATGTTTTGTCTCCTTTTTAAGGGATGGTCTATTTAAAATATAAAAATAATTAGTTTTAAACCCATATTCAACAATGAAAAATTAACACTTATAAATAGTATGAATTCTGTGGCAATAAGGAAAAAGTGCTTAAGTCTGATTTTTAAGTTTTGTAGGAGAGCAAGTTTAAACTTTAACATAGTTTTTTTTAAAAAATAACTTATATTTAAACTTTACCTATGGGAGTCAAACGTATGATTTGGAAAAATATCTTATATCTACCAAAAGTACTCAGGCGTTGCAATTAAGAGGTTGTGTTTAAAGTTTTTATGATTTCCAAAAATAGCTTGTAGTTTCTTAAGCTTTTTTCCAAATGCGATTCGACATTGAAAAAAGATAAGCAGAAAGTTATTTTGCTATAACTTCCTGAAAAATTTTACAAAATAATTGAAAATTTGCACATGGGTACTTTGAAATACAGAGATTTCAAAGGTGCCAGTAACTTAATTTTTGCTTAAGTCGACTTAAGCACTTATTCCTTATTGCCACAGAATTATTACATTAGAAAACTAAAAACAATATTAATTTTATAATTAAATACATATTATAATTATGGTGTTTATTTTAGGGCAACTCAGTAACTATATATATATAGAAGAATGCACATTTTTTTTTAGCTACTTCGACTGTATTCTTAGCCTTCAAAAATAAAATTTTCTTATTTTTTAAATAAGTTTTATATGCAGGACATCCTTTGTATTTAGCGGCATGCCCCTTTCATTACAATTAACACAAATTGGCGATGATTCCCCTTTCCTAACACTACACACCCCGGGTTCGTGTTCAGAATTACATTTCGCACACCTAAATTTTGAATTACAATTGCGGGCTGAGTGTCCCCATAATTGACATCTAAAACATTGAATCTCTCCTTTTCTAGATTTAGAAGCTGCCCATTTAACAGATTGGTTAAGCAGATAACGTAATCTATTTATATCATTTAAAATTTTTCCCCTAACTATAGTTACAACAAACAAGCCTGTAACAAGGTCATTCTTAGCAGAGAATTGCGTAATCAATTTACTAACATTTTCAACTGTGTTAGGTGTCACTAAATCAAGGGCTGCTTTAATATCAGACACCTCTGTCAAATGGTATAGACCTCTTAATACAACTGTTGTGCTTTTAATTTCAGGTGGTGTAAAAGAATAAGACTTGACATTTTGTGAGCGCAAAATATCCATAATTTCTAAATGTGCTGCCAGATTCTCAAAATAATTCAATAAATAACCTTAGGAGATCTTTCATTTAATTGGTCAATCAATTTTTTAACATTAAAATTGTGAAAAATAATAGGGAGACAAAATTTTTTTCTTACCGGCCCACAGTGGTCAATTTCGCGAGATAGCGGTCAAAACTCTATAACTTTTGACCGGATTGGTATTTTTATACGCAATTTGTTTTGTTCAATAGGAGGGACTTTAAGCTTCAATTTGCGTGTTCAAACGTAAAAATCGACTGATAGGAACGTAAGTAATGTGGAGTTAAAAATGGATTTCAATTTTTTTGTTGAGTTTCCATGTAAAAGTTGAATATTTTGACATTTTAAATAGGTATTTTTTTATAATTTCTTATTTTCTTCAATCGTATTATACAAACAATACTTATTTATTATTCCTAAACTTAATTTTGGTCAGAAAATGCCAACATTTGGCCCCTGACATTTATTTAGTCTCAATATTCCTAGGGGCCAAAGGTTGGTTTTTTTGGAAGAAAGCTAATTCTTGTGAGGATTAAACTGAAAAATAACACTGAAATTCCCAACAATATCAATGCCATTTGGATATATTATATACAGAACACAACATCGATAAAATTTTAAGTAAACTTTTACTATTGATTTAAAGTGCATACATATTTTATTTAAATGTATTAATAAAATTTTATACTAAAATTAGAAACAAATTATAATCTTTAAACTAGTATTAATTAAACAATATTAATACAAATTTCTTCCAAATAGCTTTGATTTGCATTTTGCAGTAGTTGTTTAGCTTCTTCATCTAACTCTAATGAGGTTGATTTCCATTTTTCCATATGATGTGCACAACGAAATATTAATAAGATCTTCATTAGTACAATATCTGGAAATTTTTCTTGTATTGTGCTCGCGAAAGAACCTGTAGTCTTTGTTCCTTTTTTCTTGCGCTTCTTCTGAGAGATCTCCAATTGGAAGCATATTGTGCTGAATTATTTGTTTCCCATGGAACAAAATTTTGTGAACTGTGGTTGGCATATGTCTCCAAGAATATTTTTGGTTATAAAGGGTTGCTGTCTCATTAGCATACTGACCAAATTTTTTTGCATTTATCTTTTTCTACATGCTATAACTTCTAATATGATTTGGAATCGTTGTATTAAAAAATAATCTACTGCAGTTTCTGGATCGGAAAAAAATCTCCTTGCTGTGTTTCCATCATTAGAATTTCTTTCTCCTTGCTTTGGCTGGTTGGCTCAATTGACTTGATGTTTTTTGGCATATGGTGCAGCTTGACGAAGACTTTGTTTCGGTTAAAGCTTGTGCAACTTTTCTATCGATCATTGTAAGTGACATTTTAAAGTTAACTTCGATGCATTGGTCATTAAATTCAAATATCACTGGTTGAAGTTCTTTAATTTCATCTGTTATTTTGCCAACTTCTTCAGTTATGACATCTTTAGTTTCTTTTTTGTAAGCAAACTTTATTGGTCTACAAAATTTTGTTGACGAGGAAATTTCATTCTTCCATACATCTATCTCTGCAGCTCTACTAGTTGACGGCTCTGAACCAATATAAATTTTTGTTAAACGTAATGGAACGAAAGAAATCATGAACAAATTGGCATCTGATGAATTTTCCGCATTACATTGTTTGTATTGTTTCTGGCCAGAGGACCCATCACATCCCCATTTAGAAATTAAAGTCATGCTGCAATTTTTAAACTTCTTTAAATAGTCAGCATCAAATGTCTTTAATAATCGTTCTGCAGTGTGTTCAAGAAGATCCTGCAATTTTATTTCTGCTGAACTTGAAGTTACACTAATAGCAGTTGGTGAAGGTAAGCAATCTTTTTTGGCAGAAACTATATCTCGATATGATGGAAAAATTCAACAATTTTTTTCATTGGTTCGCTTCCGCAATTCTGTATATTGGTTTTTAGTCATTTTCAAATCCAAAAATAGTGCAAATGCTTCTTCTGGAGTAAATTTATTTTCTTCAGTTGGTGTCGGCATACTTTCTAAAATCCTTTTTGTGCGTCTGGGGCTTGCTTCCACTATTTTTTCAATGATAGCAATTTTACTCTTTTTAGTTTTCGATGGTTGAATTTGATGCATAAATGAATCCTTTATGATGCTACAAGAAATTTCTTCATTGATATGTTTAAGCTTGCGTCTTCGTGATCTTTCACTACAATTATCAATTGGCTTTGCTGGTCGACCACCTTTTCCAGTTTCCGTGGTAGTTACTGATGGCTTTTTAAAAATAAGTTTATTTCTTAGCCATTCTTGGTTGCGTGAGTAAAACAATTTCTTGTTTCTGGAACATTGATTGTACCGTTTTCTTAAAGTATTTAAAAAGTTTTTTATTTTTAAGTTATGAATTTTAATATCTGGTTTGTCGCATATTTTGAAGAATGGATTATTCATTATATGTAAAATAATGTCGTTTTCAGCTTTCCGTTCGAAATATATATCAGATAGAAAGAACACTATAACTGAATTTAGCCATTGTTTAAACAATAATGAAGAAAAAAAATTAATGCATGGATTAATATACTATTGCTCGAAGTTTCAACATGATCTTTTTTACCTCTTTGAAACATAATATAACAGGTACTTGGGTTTACCAGTTATTTCCATTGGTTTTAAATTTATTTGCAATTTTCAGGTATTTAAGTTGTGTAATATTAGATGGCAATAAAATCATTTTTTACCTTTTCCAAATGAATTGGCAGATACCACATAATTTGCGAGTTCTATTGTAATTTTTGTCAAAATTTTGATACACCCTTCTATGTGGACTAGGTCCAAATATGTGCCAACTTCTTCTAATTTCAACAGAATTATTTTTTTAGTCAATAAGAACTCTTGTACAAAATTTCATCACAAAATATGCATAATAGCCACTTTCACATACAAATAACTTCTCAAAAAATATGACGTGCATTTGTACCGAATATCTTACCTTGGGTCAGAAAAATTGCTGTAGCTCAAAAAGTGCAGTCCCGATGCATCGACATGTATATATAGGAATGTAGGGGAGAGTTAGGACTACAAAATAGTAAATTTGTGTTTTGACTCAGCTTGACTCACAGGAGTTATGCTCTATGAAGTAGGAAATTTCCGAGAAATTTGACCTTTTTTAAAAAAAATATTTAAATTGTTCTGAAAACAGTAGAGCTTTACTAGTAATAGGAAATAAGTTAAGTTACAATAAAAAATTTATTTCGTCCAAAAATCTTGAAAAACAAAAAAGTTATGATCATTTAAACTTTAAAAATTAACTAAAAATATCATAAATTTACTAAATTCTGAAAAAGCCCATTTTGGACCACCCTGTTCTCAGTGATATAGTTGAAATTGAGTTCTAATTTTTTGGCTCCCGAGGTTTACTACTGTCTACTTTCATATGAGTCTAATAACTTTAAAATCGGAGAACAAAAACCAAAAGGAGTTTTGGCCGCTATCTCAAAATATTGACCACAGTGCGGCGGAATATGAATGTTCTCTAATTGATTTTCATTAATACAATTCGATTCCCAACGTAGACTATGATAACAATATTTTTCATATTGGAGATAAAGTAATTGAAATTCCTATAGGTTCTTATGAGTTGCAAGATATAGCTGATATAATCACACAATATAATGAAAAAATTTTTAGTAAAACAATAAGTGATTGAAGCCAATAATAACACTCTACAAATTGAAATAACATCCTCGCATGATACAATTTTCTTTAATCGTAAAAGATCTATTGGTAGATTACTTGGTTTTAATGGTGGTTCTTTAAATCCTAGTATAAAACATTTATCGAATTAACCAGTAAATTAACAGAAGAAAATAAAGCATTTTTAAGATTACTTCAATTAAAAGTAAAGAAAAATGTCTGATATACTAAATGTTATGGAAACTCCTATTACAGATGAGAATATAATAAAAAAGGATTATCATAGTTATGTACCCTACATTCAATCATTTAAAAATAATGATGAGATTCGAATTACTCTACAAAATCAAGAATTATATGTTCTTCCTAGTGAAAGCTATTTATACTTGGAGGGAAATATAAAAAATACTAAAGGTGAGAGCTCTCCAAATATCAGACTAAGGAATAACTGCGTTGCCTACTTATTTGATGAAATACGTTATGAAATTAATGGTGTTGAAATTGATCGTACCCGATACTTGGGGATGTCTAGTACTATTAAAAACTGTGTTTCACTTAATGAATTTGAAAGCAATATGATGAGAAATACCGGTTGGAATGTTTCTGGAGATTTAACTATGCAAACATTTAATTTTTTTTATCCCTAAAATCACTGTTAGGATTTGTCGAGGACTTCAATAAAATAATATTAAATAGTAAACATGAACTCATTCTTTTACGGAGTTCAAATGATGAGAACGTGTATTACTCAACAGATGAAAATGAAAATCTTACTTTATCAATTACAAATATAAAATGGAGAATTCCACACGTACAACTTTCAGACTCTAAGAAACTATAAATAATGAAGATCATTAAAGATGGTACAACGTTACCCATAGCATTTCGGAGTTGGGTATGTTATTTTAATCTTACATTCTCTGGTGGAAGAAATCACATTTGGAATGTAAAGCTATCAATAAACAGAGAGAGGCCTAGATTTTTATTATTAGCTTTAGAAAACAATAAGAAATATATTCATTCTGACTTAAAAAATATAAAAGTACATTTAAATTCAGATTCTTATCCGTACGATGATTTAAATTTGAAGATTGCAGAGTACCGCTTTGCTATTTTGTATTATATGTACGCAAGATTTCAACAAAATTACTATATGAAGTCTGCACAGCCTCTTCTTTCCTGTGAAAAGTTTAAGGATAACCCAATCGTCGTTATTGATATAAGCTATCAAAATGAAATGGTTAAAAGCAGACCTATTGATGTTAAAATTGAGTTTGAGACTGCGGTTCCAATTTATAATGATTTATTTACTACACAATTTTATTATTTACCTTGTTTCTTTCTTTGCTTGTCCTTATTAATATAAAGTTACAGACATAATAAAGTTTTGTTTTAAATTAAATGGATTTTTTATATATATATATACATAAGTATTAGTTTTTTTAATCCTATATAGCTTAAAATATAAATCTTGTTTATTATTATTATTATATGTACAACTCGTTCTTATTTTTCTAGTTGATGTCTTCTAATTCATTTAATAACATATCTAATTCATATTGACCATCACCACTATCCAATTGATAATGATGCCAAGCATATGTATGTATTTATATGATTATTCATAATTTTACGCTTAGTATCATTAAAACTTAAAGCTACTTTATTAATTTCATTAGTTAAAATATTATGTAATTTTGTTGTAAATGTATACATTCAAGCCATTACTGTTTCCTTAGAAAATAAAACATTTTTATAAATATCTATATTATAATTTTTTACTATACACTTTTTAACTCCCTTAGCCTTTTTTACACCATTTGCATTGTCAATTGTATATGCATAAACTTACGGAGCTAAACCAATATACTCTGTAATAAATTTCCCCTCTGTTTCATCTTTCATCATACCCAATACCTTTTTATTCAAAAGAGGAAAACTAAACAGGTTAGTTTCTGAGTATGATGAAGAATCAAACCGATCTTTCAAATCATCTTTTATATCACTATAAAAATAATTTGTTTGAATAGAATATAAGTTAACGAATAATAAGTTGAGAAACTCATAAATAATTATTTCGCACACTTCATTACCAAATTGCTGACAACACGTCTGGAATTGAAAATAACAAATCTATCAACTTACATTTTGGACAAACAAAAGTGTCAGATGACTGCATGTGCATTGACAACAACAAAAGAAACATCATTAACAACAAATTCCAACACCTGAACAATGAATAATATTTAAGTTCTAGTTAAGGTAGTTTAGAGCACAGTTATAATTAAATAATAAAGAAGATTGAACGTGTGCGAATGCACACGGATTTTTTTAAAATAAATCAAATAATCTTTTTTAATAACTTATATAAAGGAGTCTGTATCCATATAATTCAAACTTATCTTCTCCTCATATTTAGGTTTCATGTATCCGTAATGAAAATCTTACATTTTATATTTTGATAACTCCAGAACACATAAACCTAAATAAATTGGCTTCGAGTAATATGTAGTGGTTTTATTCATTTGTATTGCCCACAATGATTCTGTAAATTGTGATATGCTATGGAAATTTGGTTTTGAAATCAATTCTCCAATTCCTAGATGATTGCGATTAGTGCGACCCCATTCACTAAGCAATCGTACATCTTTTCTTTTATCAACATTTTCCATGGTTTTACCATACACTGCATTATTTAATAATTTATAAAAATCTTTTTCAAAGGTATTTTTTAGATATTTTTTTATACTCTGTATTTAAATCTATGTACGTTTTTAACCATGGTTTCTGTTTAAATTGGAGAATCCGATAAACTTTTTCCAAAACCAATCCATTATTTTAACATTGTTCTAGTGTTTTATAATGTATCACATATCTTTTCTTATTTGAAAGATCGGCTACCAATTTTTCATGCTTACTACCTCCAATAATTTTGTTTTCAGCACAAAATGGTAAATCATTATGACGATCATGACAGTTTACAGGTAAGTGAAATCGACCTCATAAATGTAGCCTATTTCGGAATTAGGCGAAGTATCTCTTGGATGTATAAAATCATTCGTCCAAGTAAATCCTCCATATGGGAGAGATTCTGACATAGCCCAACCGTAGAGGTTATTTGCATCTAAATATAAAATATACTCAGAAGGTTTTGTTGCATCACAATTACTACAATTTTTTTAATTTATTTTCATTTAAATGTATTAAAAGGATAATAATCTCTCATTGGAGGAACTGGCTTTAACTCCAAAATGCAGAAAGAACTATCCTTATCATCATTCAAGGGAAATTTTGTTATCATATATGCTCCTGTAGATAAGATTTCAACATCCTTATCGCTCAGCGAATTAAACCCTTTAGGTAGGTAAAGTATATTCGTCCCCAATTGTAGCACAACAGATTCTCCGTATTTTGTTGTTATACGCTCTGCTCCAGTTATATGATAGTCTTCTAATTCCATCATATCCTTGATGCTAAGCCTCTGCCTTACGTTTAACTTGTTAAAAGATGCAATTAATTCCGCGTTGTTGTTCATCGTTGTATAATTTGCAATAAACTATATAACTTTATTAAAGTTATTCAGAATTTTT
>CATIVE010000077.1:0-48820 GCA_949628195.1 Phasia obesa | reverse complement strand
GGTTTTCCTAGGATGCTTGGAAAATATATTTCAACGTCAACAAGGATTTCAACGTCAACATGGATTTCAATGTCAACAGGGATAAACGGATATCATTAGATAGACTCCCTATCCTTTAAGTATCCTAAATATATAATTTAGGAAGTCTGAAATTTATGTTGTAGATACTGGAAAATGAGCGAAAATAATTAAAACATTTTATCGCAACTTATTTGCAGCAAATAGAAAAATGTTGAAAGTGAAAAATAAAAAATAATAAAAAAAACTTATTAACGAGCAAATTAAACAAACAAAATGAAGGCAAAGAAAATTAAAGAAAATTCAAAAAATTAAAAGAAAAGCTGCAACAAGACGATTATATAAATTAAACAGACACAGATACAGATACAGTTACAAATGCATCTGTAAAAATACAGATGTATGTGTGTGTATGAGTTTGGGCGAGTAGACTTGCTAGAGCAAAAAAAAGGGGGAGTTATTTTTATTGGGTGCTGGAAAGAAAAGTTTTTCATTTTGTGCGAATGGTTTCATTTATTCAAAGTCGAAATGTCTGTCTGTCTGTTTGTTTGTTTGTCAGCCCCCGACCAGCAACAGCAACAGAAACAATCAAAAACACACCAACAGCAGCAGCAGCAGAAGCAATAGCAAAAGCATGAGTAGTAGATGAGGCAACATCAGAAGGCAGACAGTCAGGCAAGTGGAAATTAATTGAATTGAGTGTGCGTTCATATAGATTCGTGTAAAATGATAATGGAAAACAAATTATTTTCAATGTCTTTTTATATGTATTTGAATAAGGGATATACGTGCTTTATTTATTACACACACACACGCACGCACGCACACACGTACACATGTACAATTAACACCATTTCCTATTTAATGATTGGATTAATGATTTTATAATATTTATGTTTAGAACAACGTGTTTCTGTATCCTTTAACACAGCGGTGGTAAGATAATGATCTTTTAATATTTATTCGTTACCCCATAATGTATGTATGTGTATCGTGGGTATATAACCCAAGGAAGGGGCAATCGATTAATTACTATACATGTTGTGTGTGTCTGTATGTGTGGAAATTTGAAAGGATTTTTAGAATACATGTCAGATCTTTATGCCTTATAGTTTTCTCCTTTAATAAAATTTTTAGATTTTTTCGCAAAAAATCCTGACATCCTTCCTATAGACAGATTGAAAGTTCTTGAGAAATGGTGCAAGATTTTTATGCCTGGAGCATTGACGAAAAAGTTTTTAACAGAGCAAACAAACAAAAAACAAAAAAAAAAACTTAAAAACACCAAAATTCGTTAAGGAAAAACAAATATGGCGCTGAATTGAAAATATTTTTTCTTTAATTAAATGCCAACAAAAACAGTCTTAATTAGTAGATACTTGTGAAACAGACATTAATTTCATTTTAGTTGTATGAAACAGAAAGAGAAAATAAAAGAAACAATTTATTAAATGAATTTAATATAAAATTATATGTGAAAAAGGAAACTGATTTAAATTTTTAATTAAAAACAAAAACCCGGATGAACATTTTGTAGTGGGAGAGAGAGAGAGAGAACAAGAGAGATACAGATTTTGAATTCCTTAACACGAACTAAACTGTTTCCAAACTTCAAGCCCTCAAAAATATATAGTGAATCTTAATGCAAGCCACAATATTATTATTAATGTAGGAGGAATATTAAAGAAGACTATTAGCTTTTTAGGTCCCATTACGACCCCCTTCGCTCCTTATTTCAGGCAACCGAAAGGTAATTTACGACGATCTTACTTTTGAGCAACACTAGCTTTTACTTTTGACCGTTATTATTTCGAACTATCGTCCTTCTTTCTCTTCAGGGAGTCTCTAGGAATTGCTAGCATTTGTCTAAGACTCAAACACCCGATGGCAGTGCCGGGCATTATATTATACTACCAAGCAAACATTTTTCCTTTATTTTTATTATCTTTATATATTTTTCTTTTACTTTAAAATTGTATTAAAATTCAGATAATTTTTTCTAAGCATTTTTGTAACAAATTTTTTAAACATTTTTGTACCAATTTTTTTTTAATTTTTTGTTATATAAATGAATTTTTTGTAAAATTTGTAAAATTTTTTTTTTAATTTTTTTTAAATTTAAATTTTTTTTTTTAAATTGTTTGTAAAAATATTTTTTTGTAAAAATTAGGAACTTCCTGCAATCTATATTGATTAACAATAATCAGACTAAAGGCAAAAAATCATTGAAAAAATGAAACACCCCCCCCCCCCCCCAAAATAATTGCCCTATTGACTGCTCCTGGTTACCAGTTGGCACCCTATGGGTCTATTGGCTACCTCTATATGTATTGCTTTCTAAAAAGGCCTTTAATACAAATCAAAGCAGAAAAACCTTACCAACACAAAATCGGCCGTCGCAGGGGTTATTGGTCCCCCGAGATCTGTGTGCACTCCTTGCGATCTACCTGACGCGGTCTAATATTCATTTGACAAAAAAAGCAAAGGAGAATAATAAAAGAAGAAAAAAATTAAAAAAAAGTAGGTGGGCGTGGTTTATTTCCCGCAGCCTCCAAAAGAATGATCTGATGTTGCTGAATTGCAATCCGAAAATTTTCGTAACTATGCCAAACTTATATTTACCCCTTCCACCTGTGATGAAGGATATAAAAAATCATACAATTTAGAGAAATGTATGAAATCTTTATTTGCGGCGATAGAACAATCGAACGATATATAATTCAATGTTAAAAGATGATATCATTTAAATGTTGATCGCAGCTAGGCTTAAAATGGTTCATACGATGAGCCCTATTTTGGCATACTGTCTTCAACATATCGGCCGGTAGATCACGAATAAATTCTTCAATATTGACTTCCAGTGCATCGACCGTTGCGGGTTTATCCCTATAGACAGAATTATGAGAAAATAGTCTAAAGGCATTAAATAGCACGATCTAGGCGACCGACCCCAAACATAAAATAAAGTGTCCACTGAACTCGCCTCTCAATTGGACCATTGTTTCGCGTGTGTGGGTGTGGCATGTTGCACACCGTCTTGTTGAAACAACATATCAGCCAAGTCCAGCTCTTAAATTTTGGACAAAAAAAAAAAATGTGTAATAATCGCACGGTAGCGCTGGTCATACACAGCAACATTGCAGCCTTCGTCATCTTTTAAAAAATACTGCCTAATGATGCCACCGCCTCATAATCCACACCAAACAGTGCATATTTCGGTATGGATTGGCAGCTCTTGCAAAGCTTTTGGTTGCTCTTCACACCAAATACGACAAGTTTTATTGTTCACTTATCTATTTAACCAGAAATGAGCTTCGTCCTTTAATGCAATTTTCCGATAAAAAATGGATCTTCATTCAACTTTGCTAGCGACCATTCAACGTAGTAATAGGTCGTGTGGCTTCAGATGTTGCACCGGCTGTATTTCAAAAGGTTTTACATACAAATCCTTTACTAAAATTTCTCACGTAGTGTAGTAAGAGAGGTGCATATCATGCTCTCTCTAAGTTGGATGATATTCATTAAACAGTTGCATGAGCAAGCTCATTTAATGTGCTCATAAGCTGATGAGCAAGTTGTCATACTCGAACACAAACTTTTTTACTGAACACATGCCTACTCATACCATGCTATTAGTGAGCAAACCACTGTTCGTATTATAAACGTAATGAGCTGACCGAGTAATACGATCTTTCTATTCTAGTGAGCGCCGTGTTTACTCCTCTCATGTTTAAAACACTCAGTGTGTTTTCTTAAGTAGTTGTGTAGAAATTTTGGATAAGGCTTGGCGTCAATTGCTTGCGTTTTTTGTGCATTTTTTAGGTATAAAGACCTCAAAATCAACATAGGTAATGTTGTTAAAAAATTCTGTTTTTTGTGTTCGTGTTTCACTCGCTTGAACTCGCCCAAGTTCATGGTTATTATAAACAACATTTACTCGTAATTATTTAAACTTGCTTATGTAAACTCTGCTAGCTCATCGCATTTAGCTCCTTGATCGTCAGTTACTCGTGTGTAATGAAGAGACAAGCATTCAGTGAAATATTATAGTGAGCGTTTTATGAGCTTTCTTTTTTTGCAGTGGTTTAATATTTATGTGAAGGACATGTAGTTTCAAAAGACAGTGAGTGATAAATGCCATAGAGTTTATAGTATATTTCAATTACAGCATGAGACAATCGCTGCAGTTTTCTTCTTCTAATTCAATAATCGGAATTACACTCCATTAGATTTATTTCTAAGAGGCAATTTGATGTTAAAAGATATAAACCATATTCGCTTATGCATTGGAGAATATAATAAACACTGTATTACAGAATCTCATCAGTGACAGCAAAGTCGTACTGGTAATTTTTCTCATGTTCTATTCCACACATTCCTCTATTATATGTCCTTTATATTTTAATGAAATACAAACATGGTTTTTCATATTTTTTTTTTTTTTCAATTTATTGGATGAGCCCTTATCAATTTTTATGTATTTAATACTTTTGACACCTAGACAACTTATGGGAGAATATTTATAAAACATTTTGTCTCGTTTTTTATTAAAATACAATCAACAACACAAAGACAACAAAAAAAAAAAAAATAAATAAAAAAGTCAATATTAGAAAACGAACACATAAAACAATCAACAGCTCTTAAGGATCCTCAAAGTAAATGAAAGTAAGATACACAAAAGAAAGAAAGATATGTAGAGGAATATGTTGTTTTGGCCAAGAGAATAAAACAAGTCGACAACTTAAATTATTGTTAACAATAATTCATCCTTAAAACACAATAAAGTAAGAATCATAAAGAATAATTACGCTCTTACACTAAGATTAAAAGCAGACTAGGTAAATATTTGGGGTATACATGGTAACAACTTAATATGTGACCGAACGCCTAATTAGAAAGAGGCCTAAGGGTAAAAAGGTAAAGAAGAGCAGTTTAGGGTACATGTATATGAGTGTCATTGAATTGATGACAAAATTGTGATTGTTGCTATTGATAATTAAATGACCAGCTGACTTAAAAACAAGTAAATGTGTTATATTCGGCCGTGCCGAATCTTCTATGCCCTTTACCATGGTTATTTTATTTATACAGAAGACATGTACAGCATTATCCATATTGTTGACACTTTACATAAATTAAAATAAGTCGTATGAGAAAAAACTCATTATTCATACCTACTTTAAAGAAATAGAAGACAGCTGCGACGCAGCTAAATGAAAACAAATTCCGTTGACTGCAATTGTCGCCGTGTCGTTTTGTCAGCTACTTAATGATATTCAAGAAAACAGCTACATCCTAAACTCTGACAATGTTTTAGAAATACTTCCATATTTTGCTTTTATAAGATTAAATAACTTTTTCAAAAAATTATAAATATTTCCTCCAAAACTTTTTGTTTGTACATAAATTTGTAATTTATAATTTTGTGACATTTTCTTTTGTTGAATAAAATAAAATTTTCGCATACAGAAATAGAAATTAGCCTATGTTGACTACAGCCACAACGGTGGTCGTGTAGCCATGTAGCTTTGCTGGCTTCAAAATAATCGTTTACCTTTAAACGTGTGTATTTTATTTTTGACAGTTTGTAGTCGGTATCCTGATGTTGTCTATGTGTTTTATGCCTCTAGGTTTTAAAACAGAGATCTCATCTATTTAAAAATCAAACGCATTTAAAAGAAAATGTTACTCTATATATATACATACATACATACATACATACATACATACATACATACATACATACATACATACATACATGCATACATACATACATACATACATACATACATACATACATACATACATACATACATACATACATACATACATACATACATACATACATACATACATACATACATACATACATACATACATACATACATACATACATACATACAAACATACATACATACATACATACATACATACATACATACATACATACATACATACATACATACATACATACATACATAAATACATACATACATAAATCCATACACACATACATACATACATACATACATACATACATACATACATACATACATACATACATACATACATACATACATACATACATACATACATACATACATACATACATACATACATTAAATTAATATTAAATAATCTTAATATTAAAAATATGTTATGTTACAGTCATGATTTTCATTTTCATAGAAATGCTGAAATTTTTTTTTAATTTTTCGAAAATTTTTGGTAAAAATATTTTTTTGAAAATTTTTTGTAAAAATATTTTTTCGAAAATTTTTTGTAAATTTTTATTTGAAACTTCTTTGGAAAATTTAAAAAAAATTTTAGTAAAAATTTTTTTTAAATTTTTTTAGTAAAAATTTTTTTTTAATTTTATTGAATTTTTTTATTATTTTTAAATTTAGGACCTTCCTGCAATCTATATTATGTTAGAATGGTCAGACTAAAGCAAAAAAAATTCCTTAAAAAAATTCCTCATATTGACCCCCTATGGGCCCTTTAGCTGCTCCTATTTATTAGTGGGTACCCTGTGGGTCCATCGGCTACCTCTATGTGTATTGCTCTCTATAAAGGTCTCTAATACAAATCAAAGCAGTAAAACCCTACCAACCTAAAAATAAACAAAAATCGTCCCTCGCAGGGGTTTATTAAGCCCCGAGATCAGTATGCACCCCTTGTGATCTACCTATCGCGGTCTAATATTTATTTGACAAAAAAAAGCGAAAGAGAATAATTAAAGCCGAAAAAAAAAAATTTTCGGAACTATGCCCGACAGATTGGTGTACTTAAATTGTTTGTATATCTTCTGGTGCCTTGGCAAATGACATTACTACCCTAACATGGACAGACGGACATCGTTTAATCGACTTTTTTATGTATAAGGATGCAGAATATATATACTTTATGGGGTCGGAAATGAATATTGTAGAAATTACACACGGAATGACAAACTTATATGTATGTAGGTATATACCCTTTCCATCTGTGGTGAAGGGTATAATTAACATCACAAGGCTCAATGACAAGTGTTACAGGGTCAAAAATGAAGACACTTGTCATAGCGTTGATGTCAAGTTAAATCAGCCTTATGATGGTTTCAGTGTAGACATACATGTGGGTGTATGTATGTTTTTAGGTACGAAAAATACGTATGAGGATGTAGTAATAAACTAAAGTTGTTATTATAGGTAAGCTTTTTATGTTGTTTATGGGGTTGTACCTACATACATACATATATAGGTTTATACGTTTATACTACATAGCTTTTTTAAACAAAAATAAATAATAGAAATAACACATACATTACAATTTCTTATGAACATATGTATGTATATAGGTATAGTTATGCATGTTAGTATTTATATAACACTTTTCCACTAACAATTAGCAGAATTTTCTTTTATATTTCCTACTCATCTTTGTTGCCTTAACTTTTCTTTTTATTTTACTTTTCTTATTTTAATTTAAGATTTAATCTATTTGATCTCCACATTCATTGCCTTTTGATTCATGAAATATGAGAACACACACATGTGTACATACGCACTCTGGCACTCACTCACTCACATATGTATAAATACAATTTTTATTTAGAAAAAAAAAAACAAAGCATGAAGGCATATGAAAACACAAATAAAAATTTCCCACTATTTTTGTTAAACCACACCCTCAGTTTAAACCACTGTATTTGAAATTAAGTATATTGTACTCTTTCACTCTCGCATACATTTATCCCAAATAAATTCCCTTTCAAAAAATTGATTATTTTCACATTCCTTTTATTTGTTGTCTTTCTAGTTGTTTAATTATTTTTGTTTATAAACTTCTGCTTGCCCAAGCAGAAAAAATATTTATTTCATTTTGCCCTGCTGCTGCTGCTGTCTTCTGGTTAGCAATTGCTGTTTCTATTGTTGTTGTTTTAAGTGTTGTCTTAAGTGTTGCTGTTAAGTGAAACCATTTTTTCCTAATAGATTTTCTTTCATCTTTATTGCTCTGCTCTTTTGCATGATACCGTTTATTTTGCAATGTCCAGGCAAGAGACTTAATAATTTTCTTTCTCTGTCGCTCTGGTACTTGGGAAAACACATATAACGAGAACGACATTGTTGCTTTTTCTTACACAGTTTGTAGTTTTTGTTAGTTGTGTGGGAGTTTGTTAAAGGTAAAATTTTAAAATACTTTAGTTTGTGGGTACACTGTGCAAAAAATGTTGCTAAATAAAATGATGCACAATCGATACATATATTATGTTTAAAATTTTAAAGCGTAATTGAAACGCGGTTTTACGCAGCTTTTATTTTGTGTAAAATATTCTACAAAACCTTGGGACTATGGTACGACGGAGGACATTTTGTTGTCATAGTGTTTTATGCAATTTAAATGATATACATAGGTATGAAGCGTTCTCCCTGTTCAAAAAGGGCTGCGAGGTTTTGAGACTTAAACCGAGCAGGGTTGTCAGATATGGCGATTTCTCGCCAAACGTGGAGATTTTTAATCTTATTTGGCGATCAAATTTTTGATTTGGCGACATGGCGATTTTGGCGATTTTTAAAAATTTTGGCGATTTTTCAGATGATATTACTTCCGAAAACTTTCGGAAATAGAAATTTATTTAAAGTTTACAAACATCTTTCGATTTCAAAATGTTGCAATTCCTTATCACAAACAAAATGCCTTGTTTTCAAAGATTTTCATACATCCTAACATACCTTTGGATGCTGATTAACCACAATAGAAAATAATAGGTTGAGGAAAAAGAAATTCATTTTTTCGTATGAGGCAGGTTAACAGATGTGCCACGGTTAATGGGGTAACATTGATGACGGTTAAAGGATACATAGCCACAGCTGGGAATGAAACAGCAGACCAACCAGCAAAAGGGGGATCTGCTATGAATTTCTGTGGATGATAACCCAAAGTAGCGCTGGATAATGGCATAATGCGAGCTAAGTTCCTACAATGATGGACTCATTAAACCAGGCAGGCTCGAATGGTGGACAAAGAATACATGGACAGGAAGGCCAGTAGAGTTCTCAGAGGCTGAGACGGAAGCGCACATTACGTATGAATGTCCGCACTGACCACTCGTAGAAGCTTGTTAAAAGTGAATACCATGGGGACCTGAGCCTTGAACATATGCTAGCAATTACTAGAGGCTGCGTGATGAGAAAAAAGGTCGACAGTTACCAGTCGTCAATCTGAAATCACTTAAGTCAAGATTGAAGGGTGTTTGTACCACGTGACTCTATGAGAGTAAGGTTGCAGTAATTTTTATTTCGGTTGCTTATAATCGCAGAGGACGGAAGCGGCGCAAAGAAAGTGGTCGGCTTCGATATTCCCCTACATTAAAATATGTATAAAAAATTATAAGACAGAATTAAAGGAACATGCCTGACTTCAAAAATTAATTTGTGTGTTAATAAAGTACTTGATTTTTTAACCGACTTCAAAAAAGAACGAGGTTATCTATTCGTCTGAATGTTGCTTTTTTTATGTATGTAACAGCAGAACTCAGCCATTTCTGAACCGATTTTAAAATTTTTTTCTTTATTTGAAAGGTTATGCCTTCAGGTTGGTCCCATTTTAAAAACAGTTCATTATATTAAAAATTAAAGGGTGTCCCCATACAACATACATGTTTTTTACGTGTATTAAGAACCGTAAATGGCAGCAAATTAAAATTTTAAAAAATTGCGTGCCGCTATAGCTCCCAACAGCAGAAATTAATAAAAAAATAAATTTAAAATTTAAAGGGTGTCCCCATAGGTGACATAATTTGACCTATTTGGGTCTATCTTTTGAACCGTTATAGACAAAACCTTGAAAATTTGACAGAATGTCGAATACTATGACCGTTATAATAAAATGTATAAATATTCAAAATTTTAAATTAAAGGGTGCTCCAATAGTTCATTTAATTTGATGTATATGGCCAAACTTTTGAATAGTTGTTCACAGACCGCTGAAATTTACAAAGAACCTGTATTGCTAAGTCAGCTATAACAAAAAGTATAAAATTTTGAATTTGGAACTAAAAGGGTGTCCCAATAGTTAATGTAATTCTATGTATGTGGCCAAACTTTTGAACTGTTAGAGACAGACAGCTGAAATTTACAAGGAACCTGTATTGCAAAGTCTACTACAGCAAGTATATAATTTAAAGTTAGAAATTAAAGGGTGTCCCCATAAATTACGTAATGACCCTATCTTTTGAACCGTTAAACACAAACACTTGAAAATTAGGCAGAATATCCACTACTTTCTCTGGTATGATAACAAGTATAAATATTTGGAATTATAATGTAAAGGGTGTCCCAATAGTTCATGTAATATATATGATTAAACTTTTTTAACTATATGGTTAAACTTTTTAACCGTTATAGACAGATAGTTGAAATTTACAAAGAATCTTTGTGGCCAAGTCCTCTATAACAACAGGTCTTTAATTTAACATTGTAAATTAAAGGGTGTCCGAATAGGTGATGTTATTTGATCTGTGTGCCCCTATCTTTGAAACCATTATAGACAGAGGCTTGAATGGTGTCCCCATACAAGACGGATACTGGTGAAAATAGCTTAACTTTTGAACAGTAATAGCGAGAGGCTTGACATTCAATAGTCTTTATTTTTTTCCCCTCTAATTTTGGCGCATCTTTTATTTGGTTTAAATCTAATTCTTACAGATTACTTCTTACATTTTTAGTTTAGAATTGGTGCCCTTCTATCTGTTTTGAAGTCGGTTTTTTTTGCAAAAATTATTACTTTAGATGCTGGTAATTCCTGTATAGAAAAAGAGCTTTCAATTATGAACTCCACCAAAACTCATTTGCGAAATAGAATAAAGAATAATTTTCTTGATCCTATAAATTATATGAATGCAAATCGCTCATGTTACACTCATTATGTATTTTAATTCTCATAAAATAAAACCAAAATTTTATTTTGTTTTAAATAAAAACTAATATCTGAACGTACTTGTATATTTTTGGCGATTTTTTTTTACTCTTTTTGGCGAATTTTAGCGATTTCAATAAACTTTTTTTTTTGTGATTTATTAAAAATATTTTTAAAATTTAAGAAAAAATTATTTATATTCTTAGGAAAATCTAACAAAAACCCATTTTGGTGTTTTGGCGATTTTTTACATCGATTTTGGCGAAATTGGTGAAAAATAATCTGTCAACCCTGAACCCGAGCAACATCGAATTATTTGCAATGCATGCGATCATGATTATTAAGTACGAACGACTCTATATCAAGAGTGAATACACTGATCAAATATAATCGTGTTTGAACCCCGTGACACTTGTCTTCCTGGTGAATTTAACATTAACATCAAATGGCCATTTTTTAACGATGAAAAAGATAAAGATTCTGCCATAAATGTTAAAAATATGATATTTAATGAAATAATTTGTTTTTTTTTAAGACTTAACTCTTAGAAAACTATAAAGTAAGCTACTTTTAGAAATGGAAAAGTTAGGTCTTGATAGGGTTAAGTAATCATAACTTTTTAAAACACCCCTGGTATAGCAAGGTATGTTTATTCGTAGCACAATGTCCCAAACGTTCTGGTGTTAAGTAGGTGAATAAATTAAATTGGAAGCTGATGTAGTCATTTAATTAATATATTTTACTTCGATCGCGATTTATTGATATACATATTTATATGTAGACATAATAGGGTTGTGTAATACCAGCTTGTAGGTATATGTATCAGAATATATGTTAATATTTTTAACTAGCTGTTCCCGCCACCTCGTCAGCGTCCCTAAAATATTTTGTTCGATTTTGCTTTGAAAGTAATCCACACCGAATAAAGATTGCTTCAGTTATGGTTTATGTATTTGCTTTCTATAGAGCTAACCATCCCTGGATAAAATTCTAAAATTTTTATAAAATTTTAAAATTTATATACAATTCTTATTATTACTGTAGAGTTCTACATACAAATAGGGTTCAAAATAGGTATCCAATGCCAATCAATCGGTAAAATTGCATACTTTCACTGTTATCACTGTTTTTACTCCATTTTCTCTTGAAAATGAGATATTTTTGCGGCAAAAATATCATATATTTGAATCAATATACTATACCGGAAAACCTATAATCTTAAACTAAACAGGATCACCCGTTTAGAAGATAACCGGGTTTTCGTGCAACAATTTACAAATCAATAGTTCATTTCAGCTTCTCCGAAAATCAACTGAAACTGACTTTTCCGGAAAACCTATAATCTTAATCTAAACAGGAGTTATACCACTTAAAGAGGAGATCAATACCAACATTTCACAACAAATTTGAAGTCACAACAAATTTGAAGTCAATGAACATATGAACTTCCTAGGAATGATTCTTAACACCGTTTATGTAGCGCTTAGGTAGCTAAAAAATTTTCGGGAAATTTTTCACTTTTGCGGCTACCTAAACGGTGTTGAGAATCATTCCTAGGAAGTTCATATGTTTTAGAAAGTTGTTTATTGAGATCTTAGGTTCATTTTTGTAGTTGATTGTTTCCTTGAATTTTGAACGGTTTGCTACCTATGGACCTGAACAAAGGAAAAAAGGTAAAAAAAATTGAATTTTTTAAGTTTTTTGCGATTTTGACCTTGAAGATGAAGTTTTTTTGATTTTATATGTTCACAATTTTTGTTCTTTATGACAACTTTGCCTCAGAGAGTATATCAAAATTTCAAACGGTTTGCAAAATATGAGCTTGAGTAAATGATAATTTTTTGCAAAAATGACATCGAGGCCCCACATCTTTGAGTGCCCATAAAAAAACCTGGAGGACTTTGGGCAAAACTGGGAGACAGGGGTCTTTTTTTTTTTGGTCTTTTATCACGTAGTGGTGTCCGTATATGGTTATTTTTTTCCGTGTTGCACTGTGTAACCAAAATAAAGAAATTATTTTTTATAATTGTTATTTATAACCAAAAATTATTTTTTGTTGACGAAATAGTTACTTAAAATAAAAAAAAAAATGTTTGGTTCATATAATGGTTATTTATAACCAAAACAAATATTTCTTACTTCAATTGGTTTCGATAACCAAAATAATATATAGGCAATAATAATGGTTAAAAATAACCAAAAATAAATAAAATGAATTTTTTCGTAACCTTTTTATTTGAAATAAAAAAATAACAATTATTTTCGGTCCCTGATTATATTATTTTCAAATAAAAATGGATTTTGCATCCACATCCCCTAGAAAATATAACAACCTACATTAATGTTTGGGATGCTTCAGTGTCCCAAAATTGGTCCAAAGAAATGTCATTCAGTTTAAATTTTCATTATTGGAATGGTACGAATTGCTCCACTTAAACTTACACAGACGATCCCCGGATATCCCATTGAACTTTCTCTCATCGCTTAATGTTTACTTAGAGCCAAATACCGAACAAGGCATTATTTCGCCAAATGCTACTTTAGGTTTTGCTGATAATATATGTATGTATGTTTATGTTTTGTTTAATTTTAAAAATATTTTTAATAAATAAAAAAAAGAAAGGTTAAATCTATCCGTCTGTCCGTCTATCCGAATGTCCGTGTTGGGGTAGTAATGTCATTTGCCAAGGCGCCAGCCGAAGTACATAAAATTTAAGCCATCTATTTTTAAAATTTTGGGATTGCAATTCAGCAATATCCTATTGGAGGGATGGTCAGATCTCTGGGGATCAATAACCCCCTGCGAGTGACGATTTTGTGTTTATTTTAAGGTAAGGTTTTTCTGCTTTGATTTGTATTAAAGGCCTTTGTAGACTGCTCCTGGTGCGCTCTGGTAACCAGGCGCAGTCAATAGCCCATTAGGGGGGGGGGGGGTTAATATAGGGAAATATTTTTTTAAGAATTTTTTTGCTTTAGTCTCAATATTCTAACGCAACATAGATTGCACGAAGATCCTAATTATAAAAAAAAAATTTTTTTTCAAAAAATTGTTACAGAAATTTTTACAAAAAATTTTACAGATTATTTTTACAAAAATTTTAACAGAATATTTTTAGAAAAATTTTCAAAAGGAATTTTACAATAAATTGAAAAAAAAATTACAAATATTTTCAAAAAAAAATTTACAAAATATTTAACAAAAGTTTTCCTAAAAATTTGCTATGAAATTTTTACAAAATATTAAAAAAAAAAATTTTACAAAAATGTTCAAAAAAATGTTAACAAAATAAAAAATTTTCAATAAAATAAAAAATTTTCAATAAAATAAAATTTTTTAATTAAATTTTTACAAAAAAAAAAAAAACTTAAACATATTTTGCAAAAAAAATTTCTATAACACTTAAAAAAGAAATTTCTATAAAATTGTTCTAAAAAATTAAAAAAAAAAAATATAAAATTAAAAAAGAAAATTATAAAATTAAAAAAAAATGTTTTATAAAATTTTCACAAAAAAATGACCCTTAATGTTTTTACAAAAACGATTTTCTGTAACATGTCTACCAAAACAACTGCCCTCAAATTTTTACAAAAAAAATTTCAATAAAATTTTTACAAAAATTAAGGTGGTAAATATTAAAGTAAAAATATTCAACAAGAGGGAAGCTTAAGGTAGTGGTAGACTTTGTTCTCACCAACTGACGATTGATAATTGAATACAAGTTTTCTCGTATTCCTTTATCTGGGTTTGGTTGGTTAAATAGATGATGCTTTCAACTAAACACTACCCTAAGTAGATTAGATACGAAGAGTGCTGATGACGGACGTAGTTGTCTAGAAAATATGCATTCCGCTCTGCTGGTGTCTGAAAATTAAATTTTCCTAATTTTTCTTTAATTCTATCAGCTAATTTGTAATTTAATTTATTCTTTCTTAGAGAGAATAAAAACGAACTTAAGCTTGATTTAAAATTTCATCTTTATATAAAATGAATAGTTCAACTAATAAAAATTTCAAATATTAAAAAAGAATAAATTTAATCTAAATCGCTTAAAATCGTTAAAACAAAAGTCATTATCCCTTTTGATATTCCTTACTTCAGTGTTCAAAATAAACAACAAAATCGACAATAATTTTAAAAATCGCCAAAAGTCGCCAAATCAAAAATTACATCTCACCAATTAAGTTTAATAATCGTCACGTTGCACAGAGGAGTATTTCACCCAAAAAGCTGGCCAAAAAGGCAAAACTGAATTTAAAGAAATCAAAAGAACTAAGTATGCAGCTCGACAGACAACAATATTTTACATTATATTGTAAATTTTGAAGATTTTTTGTTGCGATTTGTAGCTCTGAGACCCTGCTAAAGTCAGAAAAGTGAAGGAAATTTTATGAGATTTTTTCGGTTTCTGGATGTTTATATGATATTTTTGCGGCTAAAAGAATAATGGTTTAGCAAAGATAATTTTTTTGATGAAAGGTTTGATCACAAGTTATTTAAAAAAAAAAAAATTTAAATATGTTGAATATTCATGTTGAAACAATTCGTTCAAAAGCTAAAAAAAACAAATTATTCACTTTTTTTGTGCAAAAAAAGGAAAAGAAGAGATTTTTAAAAATGAGGTTAGCATGTCTACGAGTTATGTTTGTTACCACAATAAAAATTGGTATCTCTAATTTTAGAAAAAAAAAAAAAAAAAATTTACGCCATTATTTTTGACGATTTTTTTAAAGTTTCACATTTCTTCTATTTTTGGTCATCGGGCACTTTTTCTTATACATTTATATCGTCATAAAATTGTATGTATTTTGAATTACACAGTGCAACACGGAAAAAAATAACCTTATACGGACACCACTACGTGATAAAAGACCAATAAAAAAAAGACCCCTGTCTCCCAGTTTTGCCCAAAGTCCTCCAGGTTTTCTTTTACGGGCCCTCAAAGATGTGGGGCCTCGATGTCATTTTTGCAAAAAAATTATCATTTACTCAAGCTCATATTTTGCAAACCGTGTGGAATTTTGATATACTCTCTGAGGCAAAGTTATAGCTCTTGTCATAAAAAACAAAAATTGTGAACATATAAAATCAAAAAAACTTCATCTTCAAGGTCAAAATCGCAAAAACTTTAAAACATTCAATTTTTTTTACCTTTTTTCCCCTGTTCAGGTCCATAGATAGCAAACCGTTCAAAATTTGAAGGAAACAATCAACTACAAAAAATCTGGAGGACTTTGCACAAAACTGGGAGACAGGGGTCTGTGCTTTTTTGGTCTTTTATCACGTAGTGGTGTCCGTATATGGTTATTTTGCCATGACTTAAAAAATTACACAGTGTGTTATTGATCTCAAGTCTTATTCACATCACTTTTAATACTTCACCATAATAATACCTGCCTATATGTAATTATAAATTGCAAAAATTCTTAATTATCCATAATAGTTTTTAATTTTCAAATTTTTCTTTTTTTAATTAGACTGTAAGTCATAGTATGTATGTATGTACATACAGTCTGTCAAGAATGAGTTTAAACCTTTAAAATCAACATTTGTTAATTGAGTTTTGCGATTTATACTTTCTTTTATTCCTTAGAAATGTGGCTTTTAGAAAAATCTTTAAAATTTTAATTTCTTGGTTCTTAAATATTTTTATTGCATTTTGAAAACAAAAAATTTGACGCATTTTGCATGTAAAATTTTTTTTTCGCCATTAAATCTTTAATAACTCCAAAATAGTAATAGATATAAAATAAGTGTGTAGGGTTAGTTTAAGCAGAATTTTCCGGCGCATCTTCTGATCCTCCTGCTCTCCTGCTATTAACATCGGAGAACACATTTTCAAGTTATGGCAAAATATATAAGGCAACCCAACGATTTAGGGGGTGAAGTATGCCACGCCTTTAAAAGAAAATCCTTACGTACTAGAGAAAAACGGAAAACAGATTTGAATTAAGGGCATCAAAATCCATATACTCCACATATGTACTTTTATTTCGAGGGTAGAGAAAAATTTTTTTGTTGCGCAGTGTACTTTTGTTGCGCAGTGTAATTTTTTTCAAAATCTGCCACTAGACTTTTTATATCATACTTCACCTAAAACTATCAAAAAACTCAAACTTTTAATTTAAAAAACACGTTTAATAATTTTGCGCAGCTTTTCATTCCAAATACAAAATAGCAACCCATCTGGCAACCCTGATTCTAAACTTTACATAAAACCTAAAAAAAACTATATCTATAATTAAAAATAAATAATCTCTTTATATTAAAAATACATTTTCGCCCTTAATTTTTTATTTCATAATTGAATTAAAAAAATTTTGGAAATTTAATAAAATTTTTTATTTTGCAGTGTAAAAATTGCCCTGAAAACTCCATTCATAGTTCTCGGTGTTGGTCGCGTGCCCACAAATAAACAAGGCAGAGAAATACACACAACGACATTCAGGTGAATAAAATTAAATGGTGGACAGGTATTTTTGGCAACCTTTGAATTAGTGGGAAACAATTTTTTCTACACTTTTGTTAGTTGTGTTTTCTGTCTCTTTTACACTTTAATCGAACATCACAATGTGGTTTTGGTATTATTAAGAAAACACACACACCATTAAAAGGGCAAGTAAAATATGAATTGTTGTAAACTTACAAGTTGCTGGCTCTGTTGCCGGCATTGTAAAAGCGCTGATGGCCGACGAGGTTGACATTCAAGAAGTTTAAAGTTTTGTGAAGAAGTATTTCTGTTGTATTGTATTTATTTATGTGTGTGTGTTTAGTGGCGACGAGTGGGAGTTTGTTTGTTATTGCTATTTTTATGCATTCAATTACTCACAATAGATGAGTTTGAAGTAGAGCAGGAGAGTGTGTAGAAGAGTTTGCGCAATTAACGGTATTAGAGTACATTTTGGCGAAAGAAAGAGTTTTAATCAGACATGGAAAATTGAATTTTTAAATATATAAGAATTTTAATTTTATTTGAACTATTTTTTAAATGAATTAATTAATTTATTAATTAATTAGGCTTAACATCTTTATTATAAAGAAATAAAGAAAAATTAGACACCAACAGAATGTAATGCAGTTTCTGGATCGCTACATCCCTCGTCAGCATTAAATTTTAACTGCCGATATTGAATGTGAACACACACACCTAAACGTCAAGTTTTTTCTGCATTTACATACTTCGACATTTCTCAATTTCAGATTAACTCAATTTGAACCATGTTATTCAGGCTTATGATGATAAGTGGGCATTTAAATTAAAATGCATATCGGGCACTTCGTGATTTTTAACGGCACATTTTCGCCTCAGTGGATTCGTCAATAAGCTGAATTACCGCATTTGGGCGAATGATAATCCAAGAGTGATTGCCGAAAAACCAATGCACCCACTAAGAGTAACTGTTTGGTGCGGTTTCTGAACTGGTT
The DNA here is from genome assembly GCA_949628195.1 of Phasia obesa. Taxonomy (NCBI): domain Eukaryota; kingdom Metazoa; phylum Arthropoda; class Insecta; order Diptera; family Tachinidae; genus Phasia; species Phasia obesa. Next base: position 30,477 of record CATIVE010000077.1, on the reverse strand, counting down.
TCATCATCGGACCGTATTTTTTCCAAAATGAGATCAGTCAAGGAGTTACTTTGAATTTTGTTCGCTATCGTGAGATGATAACGAATTATTTATGGCCCGAATTGGACGATATAGATGTGTGATTTGAACAGGACGATGCAAATTATCACACAGCTAAAGAAATGGCTCTTTTGCGCGACAAATCCAATGGCCGTGTTATCTCACTTGGTGGCGATGACAATTGGCCGCCAAGATCATGTGTTTTAACAACGTTGGATTTCTTTCTTTGGGGTTATGTGAAAGAAAAGGTGTACGTCGATAAGCCAGCAACAATTCAAGAGCTAAAGGAGGAGATAATTTGGCACATTAACGGCATAGAACCTCAATTACGCCTCAGCGTTATGGAAAATTTTGAGCATCGGCTATTTGGCCGATATTTTGTTCCATATATAATTGAACCATACCAATATTATCAAAATGAAAAGAAATGAGAATAATTTTCTAAATAATTTGTGTTTTATTTAACATCGGCCCATCAAATTTAACCACCCTTCCTCGGAAGATAGTGAAAATCAGAGTGCCCTTCAAAACAGATATTAGACAATTTTGTCTAATAGCGCTTAACTTTATTCGGCAGTCATGTAGCGGGACGGATATTCGTTGAATAAATTCTATTAACATTTTAAGCCAAAAAAAATAATTTATTCCTGCACTTTTTTTGAAAACAAAGAAAATTTAAAAATGTTTTTTTTTTTACTTTATTCAGTATAACTTACAGTGACTGCTGAATTTTCACTTACAATATATGAGAAAATTATAGCCACTGAAAAACTGAAGAATTTCTGAGAACATACCAATACAATCTGAATATATTTAGGCACCGTAATTCGCTCATTAAAACCATTTATCTTGTTAACTGTTCCGATTATGTTTTTGAAAATGTTGCAGATTTCATTACATATAAGTTCTGACATAATAATAACTAGCATGTCGTGGGCGTCCTGGCAATATTTGGTTTGAACTTAAACCGCACCAAATTTTAAGCTTCTGAATTTTATAGTGCTTTAGTTATGGTTCATGTATTTTCATTATATAGAGGTACCCATCCCTGAATATTGTAGAGTTCTGTAATTAATGTTTAAAATATTCCGCTGCCAAAAATAAAAGGTGCTGTCAATTTCACTACTTTTTTTCTATTTGCTCTTAGAAATGAGATATTTTTGCGGAAAAAGGTACCCTATATTTGAATCAAGATACTAAGGTACCTCTTGACAAAATTTTTTTTAGAATTACTCCAGTGGTTTTTACGTGATGCTAACACAGGCAGACACAGACAGACAGAAAAAAATTCTCATAATTGCTGTTTTGTATTCCATTTGGATTAGTGCCGAATTACATTATGCAACTTTTGTCGCTGCAATATTTATCGTTTCTTCTTTAATATTACAGTTGTGTTTTTATCGTTCAATTTTTATTGCAGCAATTTGTATTTGTACATTTGTTTCCATTTTAAACTTCAAAATTAAAACTGCGAACGGGAGGACAAAATGAATTTCAATAGTACAGGGTGGCCCAAAAAAGACTGAAGGATTAAAAATAACTGTATTTTTTTTTTGTTTTTATTTTTTATTAATTTTTTTTTATGTTTTTAAATATTTAATTCATGGAAATTTTTTACATCTAAGTGTGAAATATAACATCTCTCAAATGGTGTCCATTTTCTTGCAAACAAAAATTGGCTCTTTTAACCGCATTTTCCATTACTGCCCGTAGAGCTTCTGATTCCAAGTTCCTTATTTCTGCTTGAATGTTCTGCTCAAGCTCTTGAATTGTTTGGGGTTTATTGATATACACAACTCCTTTCAAATAGCCCCACAAAAAAAAATCTGAAGCAGTCAAATCTGGTGAACGTGGAGGCCAAACAAAATCACAATTTCTGGAAATTATTCGTTCACCAAAAATCTCTTGCTGTATGCGCAGTTGCTCTATCTTGCTGGAACTATATGTTTTGATTATTCTCAACATGTGGACGCAAAAAATTTTCTATTATAGTCCTATACAGAGCCCCGTTAACCGTTTCTGGTTGACATCTTCGAAGAAATATGGACCGATAATTTTATCAGCCATAACACCGCACCAAACAGTACATCTGGCGGGGTGTAATTCACGCTGATGTAATGCCCTAGGATTGTGAGTGCCCCAAAATCTACAATTTTGTTTGTTAACATAGCCATTTAAGTGGAAATGAGCTTCATCGCTCATTATAAGATTGTTTAAAAAGTTATCATTTTCTCTGGCTCTTTGACTAAAACGAATAGCATATTGCAGGCGTGCCTGATGATTTTGGGGAAGCAGTTGCTGTACCATTTGAATTTTATACGGAAACATTTTAAGATCCCGTTTCAAAATTCTTTGCAGGGATGTTCTGGAGATTCCCAATTGAGCAGAACGACGACGAATAGAGACAGATGGATCTTCGTTTACACTCTGCCGTACAGCCTCCACAACTGCTTCATTGCGCACAGATCGACGTCTTCCTCTTCCTGAAAGATCTGACACTCTTCCATGTTCCTCAAAACGGGAGACTAAGTTCCTAATCATGTTGTCACTGGGTGCTGTTCGGACATTAAAATGACGACGATAATTTCGTTGAGTCCAAAAGAATAAAAAAATTCAATGATTTTGACGCGTTTCTGCACATCATATGTAGCCATGATTTATCTCCAAAAACCAGTAAATAACCTGCAAAATAAAATTATTAAACACAAAAAAGATATAAATATTTTTAATCCTTCAGTCTTTTTTGGGCCACCCTGTATATGCATATGTGTACCCTATTTAATTGCTCTCTCCCCTCTCGCCTACTAATGAAGAATTGCAGCGACAAAAGTTGCATAATGTAATTCGGCACTTCGTAACTGGACCAGCAACAAACAAACTTTTCAAAAAATAATTCCAGTACAGAAATGGTCCTGTTGCAATTTCATTATATGTGTAGATGATGAGCTTACACCAACAACCATTTCGTTATTATTTTTATAAAATTACGTTTTTAAATCAAAAATATGGCATTTTGTTCATGACGTTGCAGTCATAACATACATAAATGACCTCTAAATTAAGCCAAAATATATCTGACTTTTATCATTACATTGATGCCATTATTCACCTTATGGGTAATATTTGCCATAATACAGACGCCATAATTCCGATGATACGGCATCAGTAATCTGACAACGAATATTTCTATCCGTGTCCTTCCAACTTTTTCAAGCAGATTAGGTTTTCACCATATATTGGGCAAGGTAACTATTTTATTTATGGTAATTTTATTATAAAAAAAGAGAACGATTTTATGGCGATTTAAATTTCCTGGAGTCGAATTTGGGCGATTTATTTGTAACAATTTTGAAATTTATTATCATATCGCTGACCTAAGTAACTTTATTTGAAAATGCTCTCAACAGTACTGGCATGAATTATTAGTGCTAATTATGCGTCTACATTTGACAGTACTGTCATGACAATAAAATAATACGTAATAGTTGTCAATAATGCTGCTCCGTAGTAAAGTCGTCCAGACAATAGCGAAAACAATGAATTTAAATTTTTTAATTTCACCTTTATGTACTATGGCGAGTTATTGTCGCCATTTGTGAAATCACTGTTTAAGTTTATGATTTTTCCCTTTTTAATTTTTAGAGTTCCGTACCCAAAGGGCAAAAACGTAGCCCTATTGCTTTCACTACAATGTCTGTCCGTATGTACGTCCGTCTGTTAGTACCTTTTATCTCTTCAATGGTAATAGCTGGACTCTTGAAATTTTCACAGAAGATGTATCGCTATAGCAACAAATACTAGAACGTATAGGGTGTTCCGATAGATACGTATTATTCATGTATATGTGTTTATTTCTGGAACTGTGGGCATACACCTAAAATTTACAGACAGAAATTAAAAATATGTTCGCTTTATAACCCAGTAAAAAAAATAAACCTAAAAATTAAAGGGTATTCCGATAGTGACGTGATTTGAATGTATGTATATGGCGTAAGTTTTGAACAATAATAGGTAGACTTTTGAAATTTGTACAGGATGTGTATCACTATGGCCTCTATAACAAATTGTAAAAATTAAAGGGTGTACCGACAGTAACGTAATTTGCATGACTGTTTAACCATAATATATAGTTTCTTGAAATTTTCACAAATAGTGTATTACTATGACCCCTATAAAAAAAAGTAAAAATTAAAGGGTTTTCCGGCAGTGACGCGATTTGCATGTACGCCTTATTTTTTGAACCGTAATAGGTAGACTGTTGAAATTTGTACATAAGATGTGCCACGGCCGCTATGGCAAGTACTAAAAATTAAAGGGTGTTCCGACAGTGACATGTTTTTTACTTATAGTGACTTTTTTCTTAATCGTAAAAAGTAGACTCTTGATATATTCGTAGAAAGAGAATTTCCTTGGTCGCTATAACAAATAACAAAATTAAAGGGTGTTCCTACAGAGACATGATTTGCTAGACTCTTGCAATGTTTATAGTAGATGTTGTACTTCGACCACTGTAACAATTACTAATAACTAAAGGGTGAAACCTCAGTGACAATAATTACTAAAATATAAAAAGTGTTTCAATAGTATTTTTGCGAATATGACTTTAATTTTAAAACTAAGGGGTGTCCCATAAGATATGAAAAGTTAACAACTTGAATTTTTAAATGTGTGAGTCTAACTTGCACTTGACTGATTTATTTTTTGTACACAAAATCTGAAAAATCAGCATACGTCAAATCATTTTTCTACTTACTGTCTTCAAAATATTCAAGACAGTAGTTGAGCCAATTGAGAAAGTACATGCACATATTAGTGAAAAAAGTGTATATGTGTTGCTAATGTCATGAAAGCATTGTCTAATGTACACTCAGTTTTCCATCCCTGGGATATACAGTAAAAAACAGTGTTGCAAATGTATATTTTTTTTCTAGTTCTAGGGAGGAATAAAAAATAGTTTGGAAAGAACTAAAACAAAAACTGTCTTTTGTTAACTCACTTCTTTCTTCTTCTCCTCAATGGCACTTTGGGATCTGGGTTCTTTTAATTTTTTTGACAAAACGAAAAGTTTTACAATGTAAGGGCAGCATTACGGAAAGAGAGGTTTTTTTAACTTTAAAAATTTTATTGTTAGTTTTAAACGTTTGTTTGTGTCCAAGTTATGTAAGTAAAAATTTTTTCTGTATTTATATATCAGATGCATTTCAAATAACAATTTCAATCAATTGGCCAGTTCAAGTTCTGCTGCAGAATTAAGCTGAGTTTGTTTAAAACTGTTCATTAATAGCCACTTTGCATCATAGGAATGTTATGATTTTTCCATTAAATCCAAAATTGAAAATTCAGTGGCAAATAGAGTAGAGAAAAAATGGAAACAGAAACATCTTGCGAACTGTTAAGTTTCCAGCGAGTTTGTGTTCATACGTGTTCGTTCTATAATTCAAATTTCGATGTGTGTTTTTGAATGCCCCAAACGCGATTGTTTTTTTTTACGTGACGCTACAAGGAATCTTAAAATTTGTAAATGAGTTAAAAGGACTTTATAGAAATTAAACACTTTTAGCTTTCGAATTTAATAAAATCAAAGTTTTCTTATATAAATCTTTTAAATCGTGGTCATGGTTCGAATGGTCCGACATCAATCGTTATAACTCCTAACCAACCGTTTGGTATCAGTTGCTTTCGACAATCGTTTGGTTACATATCATACCTATCAGTTTAACAAATACTTGTACCTCAACATCATTGTTGCTTTCGTATTCAAGCCGCTGCAGCTGCCATTATGTTAAGTAAAACGCCTTGAATAAAATTGTTTTAACTTCCGCATATTAGTGAAGGAATGAATATACGCTAGCGATCACAGTTCTCATAAACACATTTTCTATCCTCTGTCCAAACTAGCGACTCTGCTGTTATTTCAGCCAGCTCAAAGCTACTCAATAGCATTCCTTAAATATTTTGCTACAACCTTCTTCAAACTCTGTCAACTTTAAATGCTACTGCGCTGGATAACAGCAGCAGCAGTAGTAGCCGCCATTAGCAACACTTAAATTAAATTTGCAAAAGACTAATTTGCAACATGCTAAACACAATGTACCACAAGGACCTCTCCAGCTGCCGACGGCAATGTATCGAATGCTGATGGTAAATGATTATTTTTTCAATTTAAACCTGTTTTCTATATCTAAATTCATTTATGACTAATAAAAATAATACGAAATTTATTTTTTACTGCCAAAAGCCATCAATGTGGTTGTTTGTTAATTTGGCGAATAAATTTTACTGGATTTTAGTTTAAAAAAATCAAATGGAAAAATAATTTTATTTTAAAGAAACGTGATTTTTTAATTTATGTTGCAGCTCTAATAAACAATAAAAAAAATGTTGTCACTGTTGCGATTTTAAGAAATTAGAGAGAGGTGTGTAATACAGATTTACGTCAGTGCGTAACGTGTTGCCTTAACGGTAATATAACCACTGAGTAACAAACCAATGCGTCTACCACCGCCCTTGTCTCGCATAGCAACACAACATGTAGCAATTTTTGAAAATGGCGGTTAGCAGGACCATACCCCTTGTCTAGCAGTTGGCGACTCACTAAACTCATGACAAATGACGTTATTGTTACCTGAGTTGAAATGCATCAGAACACTAGATTAAATCCCTTCCTGTTATTAAGGACCCCGAAGGAGGTCAACAATAACTGGAAGGACTGAGAAAAACCCTGTGGGGCTGTTGGTTCCCGTGGCACCAGGCGTTTAATCACTGGTTAGATCTCGAAGTTTATTATATTCCAGTTTCAGGCACCGTACAAGCCTCGGAGATTGGCGAAACTATATAGGTATTGGCGTCAAGCTGTTAGAAATCTACAAGGCAATATACCCCTGCGGGCACATATGTATATAGAGAAAGGTCTGAATTAAATCTATATATATAATAAAACAGTAACTCCATTCCTGTCTGTTTGTCTTTCTGTCGGTGCTCGCATAACTTAAAAACTACTGGCTGGATTTTAACAAAATTTTGTAAGGAGGTACCTTAGCATCCTGACTCCAATATAGGATACCTTTATCTTATTTCCAAGAGAATGTGGAGAAAAAGCAGTGAAGGTACACCGATTTTTTTTACGATTTAAAGGTACTGCATACTTTAAGGAGTCTTTTATTTTTGAAAGTAGTATATTTTAAGCCATGTTGCGCAACAGATGGCGCTGTTTTGAAATAATAGGTAACTCATTTTCTGTCTGTCTTTTACAAAGCATTACAACAATTTTTAGAATTTTATATAAATTTCAGAATTTTTTCCAGGGATGGGTACCTTTATATAAAGTAATTACGGAAGAGATGGAACTGTTTTAGAATAATGAATAACTCTGTATTTTACAGAGCTTTACAAATTTTTAAAATTTTATCCAGGGATGGGTATCTTTATATAAAGTAATTACAGAATTGGTGTGGATTACTCTCAAAGCAAAATCGAAGAAAATATTGTCAAGACGCTCACAACATGTGTGGGTACAGCTAGTATTTAATAAAATGACGTTTAAATATTCCTCATACTAAACACTAGAGGCGCTGCAACATTGTTTAAAAAAATAAATATGACTTGCAATTACAAAATCGTGATTAAAAGTGAAGCTTACTTAACCTTATCAAGGATGGAAAAAGAGCCGACGCGTCGCAAAATATGTAATGTAATTGATCAGTAGGTAATAGTTGCTTGAGTGTTACTTTTCTTTAAAAAAAAATCAGTCAAATAGTTTTAAATTAATTACAATTTGTCATTAAATTGATCTCAATTTGTTATTTATTTGATGTCTATGTGTCATTGTATTGATGACACAAATTTGAGCATTGTCATTAACGATACCTAATCAATAGAGTAGCACTTAAAAATGGCGTAATGTGAGCGAAGGAGTGGATAAACTCGTTAAACCTGTTAAATGCCTACTACATGTAGGCAGGCTCGTGCCCCTTGCCAGGAAGGCCCATAAGGTGCTCAGATATAAGAAAAGTACCTTAAGCTGGATAATTACGTTAGTAGCAGGTCCTGGAAACTTCAACAATTATCTAGACAAAGTGAAAATCAAAGAAGATGATACTTGCAGACTGTGCCTGGAAGAGGCTGAGACGGTAGTGCACATTGTATATGATTGTCCAGCACTGGCTAGTATAAGACTTAGAACCACGCGCAGAAACTTGTTACATATGGAGCCCATAAAGGATATAAGCCTTGTAAAAAATGTTAGCAATTACTAGAGACTCTGTGATGAGAAAGACCGACAGTGACCAGTGGACAGTCTGAAATCACTAAAGTCAAGATTTACTCTTGTTTATTATTTATGGTCTCAGTCTTTATGTCAAGCAACACAGTTGTTTTTGATGTTATTCTATGTGATTACACGTCAACATAAAACGATTATTTTTTTCCGATCCTATTACGTATCGGTGGTAAAGTACCGAAGCTAAAAGTAATCAGTATCGAAAGAAAGTATTGGGTGATCCATTTCGAGGTACTTTTTTCAATAGCCTTTTTTTTTTTGACAGATCACGTGTGAGTCGTGTCATGCTGTCATATTATTTTTGTTTAGTATTGTTTGTCATTTCATGATGAAAAAACTTAGGCCTGAATCGCTTCGCTCTATGGGCTCTTAAAAAGTTCCAAGAAGATCCGACGTTTTCGAGGCAAATTTTGTTTAGCGATGAGGCCTATTTATGGCTCAATGGGTATGTAAACAAACAAAATTGCCGCATTTGGGACGAAGAGCAACCTGAAGAGATTCGAGAGCTGCTACTACATCCAGAAAAAAAACGGTTTGGTGTGGTTTGTGGACCGGGAACGCAACCGTCAATGGCGTTCACGTTTTGGGCCGGTCGATTGACCACCAAGATCGTGTGATATTACACCGTTAGACTGTTTCCTGTGGGGATATGTAAAGTCTAAATTTTATGCGGACAAGCCCGCTTCGATTCAGGTCTTGGAGGAAAACATCACGCGTGTCATTACCAGTCGAAATGTTCGAAAGAGTCATCGAAAATTGAACTCAACGGCTGGACCACCTGCGTCGCAGCAACGGCCAACATTTCATAGACATAATCTTCAAAAAATAAATGCCAAAGAAGGTTCTTTCAAATGATAATAAACATTCTCCATTAAATTTGAATTTTCTGTGTTTTTTTTTAAGTAGGGATCCTCGAAATGGATGACCCACTACTTATCTTTACTCTTATTGTTCAAACCTTCGCATTAAATTTCTGTCACATGTATGTCTGTACATTTATATACATCGATATACATACATATGACTGCGCGAAATTAGTGCAACAACCTTAAATTGCTAGTTTCAGCTATTTGTTATTTTTAATTAAAAAACCTTCAACTTTTACTCAAATTACAATTTTTGTCATTACACTTTAAATTTAAATTAAATTTTTTGCTTATTTGTTTTGAAGTCATTACACTTTAAACTTAAATTACAATTTTTGTTTATTTGTTGAAGTCACTTTAAATTTTGATGAATTTGTATTTATGCTGTCTGTTAATATTTTTATTAGTCATCAATAAAATAGTATTTAAGAATTAATTTATATTAATATATTATATTAATAAAAATAATATAATGTTAATATTTTTATTAGTCATCAATAAAATAGTATTTAAGAATTAATTTATATTAATAAAAAAAAGAATTAATAAAATAATCAAACAAGGTGGTTGTTTGTAATTTGTTCTCGATTCAAACATATAACCAAGTTACAAGTGCTTGTGTTATTAGCTACCAACCAGGTTTAAGTGCTTGTGTTGGATAATTCACTCTTCTTGGAGCATCTCCTTGAAGAAAACAAACAAATTAAACATCGCCTTCTTGGTGCATTACCTAGAAGCGACCAACGGAGGTTAAGCAAACTAGGCTTAACCTAATTCAGCATTCAACTGAATTAACCATTTGGTGACCCCGACGTGATTTCGACACGCAACCTTCTGATCCTTGCAAATTTATCAAGGACATTACAATGGCTACCGGAAATACCAACTCGATGGATCTGCTAGTAACTTCTCAACGAACTACAGGACAGCTGATCGAATCCATCATTCGGAATTTCAAAAAGGATTCCGCATCCAGAAAAACCGTCTCTTATTACGAAGAGCGAATCAGAAGACTAGACGATGCTTGGAACGAATTCGAGCTCACGGACAACAAAATCCGATGTCTAGATAAACCCCCGTTAGAACACAATTATTTCACCGAAGGCTACTATCAACAAATTGAGGACCTCGTCACTAAATACAAAACAATATTTGAATCAGGCATGATTGAGGCATCAAAAACGTTTACATCGGGTGACTCTCAAGGTACTAAGGACGATCATGCAGCTCGAAAAGGGAGCGCCTTTCTGTCCACCCCAACAAATGCCGCAATAAGAAGACAAAAGGCCATGATTTCTTCACTGAGACGATTATTAGCTATGGACCCTACAGGAACCAATATGAAACTAAAAGAAAAACTGTGGGGCGAAATCCAAGAGCTACACTTCAAAATATGGGAATCCAATGACGATCCACTAAAGGAAGGCTACGATATGGACTCCTATGAAAATCTGGAGAAGCTGGTCATAGAAAACTTCCAGATATCTTCACCCACTCCAAATCAAGTTCCCGAACCTAATCAAAGTACTGTGCTACCGCTTCCAAAAGTAATAATTCCAAAATTCAATGGAGATTATCTAAAATGGAGCGCGTTTCATGATTTGTTCACGCAATTAGTGAACAATCAACCAATTCCTGCGGTACAAAAAATGTGGTACCTTAAGTCGAACTTGGGAGGCGAAGCTGAAAGACTAATCAGTCATCTTTCAGCGACAGCCGAAAACTACGCAACAGCGTGGAACCTACTGAAAGAACGGTACAATAATCAACGCGTTCTGGTATCCACAACAATACAACAGCTTTTGGATCAACCCAGTGCTGGATCATCGGCTGCTGCCATCAAACAACTGCATGACACAACTCAGGAATGTCTGCATGCACTTAATAATATGAGGATCGATACGACCTCATGGGACCCCATGCTACTTCATATACTGGTAAAAAAATTGGATCGAGGCACTCTCACTCTGTATGAGAGGACTATAAGTAATCCAAAGGAACTTCAAAGCCTCAAAGATTTCTTAACATTTCTCGAGAATCGCTTCCAATCCTTGGAAGCTACAAATCAAAAAGAGAAATCTACAAAGGCATACGTTTCCGCCACCTCAGCCAAACAGACACAAATCACATGCCCTTTTTGCAAAAATGGCGATCATCAGCTGCATCAGTGTCAAAACTTTCTAAAACTCTCACCAGCAAATCGACTGAATTTCGCTCAAAGAGAAAAACTGTGCGTAAACTGCTTAAGGTCAGGACATGCTGCAAGCACTTGCAAGTCAGGAGTGTGCAGGACATGCAAGCAAAAACACAACTCGCTGCTTCACCTAAAAATCAACCCTCAGCAACCAAAACAAGGATCATCAAGTGAAAGAAAATCTCAGACAAAATCAACATCTGCAATCACTTCACCTGAAAGAAATGAACACAATATCAATGAAGCAACAACAAGCTCTCCAGAAGCATCGTCAGTAGCAGCAGCAAGTGGTCAAATGTCCAATTCATACGTTCTTCTCAGTACAGCTTTAGTCAAACTCAAAACTGATGCAATTGAAATTGAATGTCGCGCCTTGCTTGATTCTGGATCACAAGTCAACTTGATCACCGAGCGGTTGGCAAATCGACTTAACATTGCTAAACAGGTGTCATCAGTTCATATCAATGGAATCGGCAATTCAAACACCAAAACGCAACATCGTGTCAATGTGGCACTGCATTCCCGAGTCAACAAGTTTTCAACTCGTCTGGAAGCACTTGTCCTTCCTCGAATCATAGCACCACAACCGTCACAATTCATAAACATTGACGAGTGGCCACTACCGAAAAATCTTGTTTTAGCTGACCCATCGTTTAATCAATCAAATAAAATTGATATACTTTTGGGTGCTGAACACTATCACCAATTACTCTCAATAGGACAAATAAAATTGTCTCCACAACTTCCTATCCTACAAAACACAGTTCTGGGCTGGGTTGTAGCAGGAAAAATAACAAAAGAACCCCTAGCAGACGCATATTGTGGCATATGTACTGAAGACGAAAGACTTGAAGCTTCCATCGCACGGCTTTGGGAGTTAGAGGAAGTTAAAACAACTAAAACCCTACTGTCAATAGCGGAGAGGCAATGTGAAGAGCACTTTGCACAAAATACAAGTAGAAACCATCAAGATCGTTTCATAGTAAGAATACCATTTCAACAAAACCCCGATACTTTAGGTGACTCACATGCCATTGCTCTTAATCGATTTCTCGCTCTCGAACGTCGGCTACAAAAGAATCCAGAATTAAAGAAAAGGTACACTGAATTCATGGATGAGTATGAATCAATGGGACATATGAAAAGGTTGGGAACAGAATCCATAAATTCCCCAAACTACTACATTCCACATCATTGCGTATTAAGGCCCGAAAGTTCAACCACTAAGCTCAGAGTAGTATTTGATGCATCGGCCAAAACCACATCAGGATATTCGCTAAATGATTTGATGTTCACGGGACCAACTGTGCAAGGAGAACTATTCTCCATACTCCTAAGGTTTCGAATGCCAAGATTTGTGTTCACTACTGACGTTGAAAAAATGTATAGACAGGTATTGATTGCCCCAGAGGATCGTAAATTTCAGCTAATAATTTGGAGAAAGGATACCACAAGGCCCATTGCATACTATCAACTCAATACAGTTACGTATGGCACAAGAGCAGCTCCATACTTAGCAACGAAATGTCTGGAGCAATTGGCTAAAGAAAATGAGATACATTATCCCCTTGCTTCTCAATTTCTCAAGGAAAATTTCTACGTAGATGATGGCTTGGGCGGCTCAAACAGCTTAGTAACCGCAATACATTTACAAAAACAACTCATGGAGATGATGAAGAAAGGTGGTTTTACTTTACGCAAATGGTGCGCAAATCATCCACAATTACTCTACAATATTCCACAAAGTGATTTGGAGGTGAACTTAGATTTTGAAAGCGTGGAAACTGATACCATCAAGACGCTAGGACTTGTTTGGCTGCCGAAGTCCGACAAACTGGGCATTAAAGTCAATCCTAGAGACATCAAGCGGATAACTAAACGAACCGTAACCTCAGACCTTGCAAGAATATTCGACCCATTGGGAATTCTTTCTCCCATTATAGTAACGGCAAAAATGTTTATTCAGGAACTGTGGGAGCTAAAATTAGACTGGGATCAATCCTTGCCGGAATCACTGCACACTAAATGGCTCACATTTCGCACAGACTTGAATGTATTGAAAACGCTTCAAATACCCAGACACATTTTCAAAGGAGGAGTTCCAGAATCCCAACAACTACACATCTTCACTGACGCATCCGAGAAGGCTTATGGAGCTGCAGCTTATATCCGATCAGTGTTTAAAGATGGCACCATTATGGTACATTTACTTTGTGCCAAATCTCGCATAGCTCCACTCAAACGACAAACAATACCACGACTGGAACTATGCGCAGCTACACTTGGAGCCCAACTAGCCACCAGAATCAGATCTGATCTTAAATTTACCAGTCCAGTATGGTTTTGGACTGATTCGGAAATTGTACTCTCATGGATAAACTCATCATCAGCATCATTTAACACATTTGTAGCAAATCGAATTTCCGCAATCCAAGAAGAAACCCAGGCAGAACAGTGGCGTCACGTAAGCTCTAAATGCAATCCTGCAGATATATTATCTCGTGGAATGTCTTCAACGGCCCTTAAAGAATGTACTCTTTGGTTCTATGGTCCAATGTTTCTTCATGGCGTGGAAAATGTTTGGCCACCCAAGTTCAATATAAGCTCCAAAATTTCAACAAACCTAGAAAGAAAGACAAGGTCAATCGAATCACGAGCAATGACAACAAACGAACCTGATTTTGTTTACAAAATTAACCACAAAAATTCATTCCATCGTCTGCAGTGGATTATTGGATATGTTCTGCGCTTCATTACCCACACAAGAAGCCAAAAACAGATGCGGCAACCATCAAAATTATTAACTACAACGGAACTCAGCCAAGCACTGGTTCCTATTATTTCACAAATGCAACTTTCCGAATTCAAGGAAGAAATGAAGCAACTGAAGGAACACAAACCGTTACTTGGAACGAGCACCATCAAGAATTTAGCACCCTTTTTGGATGAAAGCGGACTAATTAGGGTTGGCGGCCGGCTCGATGCCTCCTCATTAGCATATGACTCAAAACATCAACTTCTCATTCCGTACAATGATTCCATTTCCAAACTGATATTCCAAATGATTCATGAAGACCACAAACATTGTGGGGCGCTCACGTTGTTAGGAATTGTTCGACAGCGCTTCTGGCCAATAAAAGGAAAAATTATGGCAAGAGCCACAGTCCATCAATGCACTACATGCAGCAGAGCCAAGCCAGAGCTATTTCACCAAATAATGGGAAACCTACCATCAACACGTGTAACACCAGCCCGAGCATTTATTAATGCTGGAGTCGATTACTGCGGGCCAATTACTGTACATTACAAACTCAGGGGAAAACGACCGCACAAGGCCTACATTGCCGTATTTTGCTGCTTTGCCACAAAGGCAGTGCACTTGGAGCTGGTGAGCGATCTCACAACTGATGCATTTATAGGTGCACTCAAACGTTTCGTTTCCCGGCGGGGACATTGCCAAAATTTATATTGCGACAACGCTACAAATTTCGTCGGAGCGAAAAATAAATTGCCCGAACTTTCCACAATAATACATTCACCAGATGCTCAAGAAGCTATTACAAATGCCTGCAACAAAAAGGGTATTCAATTTAACTTCATTCCGCCAAGAGCTCCTCATTTTGGTGGCCTCTGGGAGGCAGCTGTTAAATCAGCAAAATACTACTTGGTAAGGACGATGGGGAACGCATCTTTAACTTATGAAGAACTCGAAACCATAGTTGTGGAAATTGAAGCAATATTGAATTCCAGACCCATTTCACCTATGTCGAATGACTCGAACGACATAGGCGCACTGACTCCTGGACATTTTCTAATTGGCGAACCCCTAATAGCTCAAATTGACGCCCAAGCGAAGCCCGCAAACCTTAAATTGGAAACGCGTTGGAAATTAGTTTCCCGTCTTAAGCATGAATTTTGGAAGAGATGGTCTCGAGATTATTTAAATGAACTTCAATGCCGTAACAAATGGCGAGAACAATCTAAAAATCTCAAACCAGGTACAATCGTCACTTTAAAAGAAGACAACGTTCCAGTCATGAAATGGCCATTGGGGCGCGTAATAAAAACGTATAAGGGACCCGACGATGTTGTACGAGTTGCAGACGTACAGACATCATCAGGCATTTTCAAACGGGCAGTTCAGTATCTAGCCCCACTTCCTAAGCTCAGTGACGAACCCGAAGAGGACGGGCAACAACCAGATCTAAAATTCAAAGAATCCAAGGCTAATCATGAAGGACTGGCTGAAAAACAATCACCTCAGTCAACATCGAATAGTATGCCACTCGCCAAAAAACAGCGGACTTTACCGGGCTCAATCATAACTACACTAATCACAATATTGCTTTCGATTCCATTAGTAGCCACAAATAAAATAGAAATAACGCAATTTGAACCCAACATCGGTCTCTACTTTGAAGGTATTGGCAACACCAGAATATCACGGTCAGAATGGAACATCATCTCCTACTACAATTTAAACCCATTTTGGCAAGAAATGGCTACATTCATACATGAAACAACAGCATTAACTCACCTATGCAATCTTCTTACCCAAAAGACTACTTGCTCAAACGTTCTCCAGGAAATTAATTTTAGCATAACAGACTTAAAGGATAAAAATCTCCTGCTCAAAAGAAGAGTCAAACGTGGCGCAATTAATGTTGTTGGTAATGTCGCTAATTCACTGTTCGGCATTCTAGACTCGGATTACGCCGAACAAATGACAATTACTATCAACACAGTCAACGAAAATGAAAACCATCTGAAGCAACTCCTAATGAATCAGACATCAATTGTTGATGCAACTTTAAATGTACTAAAACAAAATGAGGAGAATGTAAAACAAAAGTTCAGGAACGTAGACGACCAATTAACTAAAATCACATCCAGATTACACGAAACTGAAAACGAACAGTATCAAGCAAAGCTGTTTCGAATGTTTATGTTACGATCTGTTCAACTTTCCGTAACCTCATCAAGGTTACATAGGATTCAATCCGAAATTATAGCAGCATTAACGGATTCACACCATGGAAAAATAAGTCCAATGCTGTTGTCACCATCTCAACTTCAATCTGAGATAGTGCAAATAAGAAATCACCTTCCAACATCCCTAGAATTACCAGTAAGTAACGACAACATGTTGCAGCTGTACAAACTCATGAACGTAAAGGGAGGCGTGACCAAAGACCACGTCATTTTTCACATATCTATTCCGTTATGTGACCCAGAAACATTCGAACTTCTTAAACCACACCAAATTCCGGTTCTAACAAATGGCACAATGCTTGCCATAATGCCATGCGGTGACCTTCTCGCCGTAAATGCTCACAGAGATCAATATTTCATCTTGACAGAAAGGCAGTGGACCACATGTGCAACCATTAAAGAGAACGAATTCCTATGCCAACATATGCAATCAAAATACAAGGCAAACGCGAACAAATGCTTATGTGAACTTTCGCTTCTTAACCATAACATTCAAAAGGGATGTGACATTGGTCCTATTGCTGGCAGCACATTGCTAACACAATTGGAGTACAGCAATCAATGGCTATATACAATGCAGCAGCCTTCGCGAATAAGTTCAGTATGCGGACAAGAAAAATCTCAGCTAACCTTAAAAGGATCCGGTCTCCTAAAATTAGCATCAGATTGCACACTCAAATTTAACTCTATCATCATCAAGGGTCATCAAATCGTCTCAACATCTCTTCAAGCATCCTACATAAGAATGAGCAATTTCAGTGACATTATTTATCCTGTTGAAGTCCAGTTTGAGAAAGTCCAAAATAAAGTGTATGCTGATCAAATCAAAAACATCTCCGAGATACAGAGCACACTACATCAAAAGGTATCTGATGAACTACCATCACAAATCAAACACATACAATATCACCACGGAACCGTTGCTTATATCGCTCTCACTCTCGCAATCATAATCATCATGGCAGTTGCTTGGAAAAAGACACGCTGTAAATCGTTTAATTCAAATCAACAAACTCCACAGCCTGCGGCACGTCAACATATTCCAGCCCAAGAATTTGCGGTAACAGTCACATAATTTCAACATAAATATAGTACTGATAACACACACAAAGAAAGGTAATTTAAGGTTGTTCTGATTTGTAGTCTGTTGAGCATGGCTCAACGGCGGGGTGTATGTTCAAACCTTCGCATTAAATTTCTGTCACATGTATGTCTGTACATTTATATACATCGATATACATACATATGACTGCGCGAAATTAGTGCAACAACCTTAAATTGCTAGTTTCAGCTATTTGTTATTTTTAATTAAAAAACCTTCAACTTTTACTCAAATTACAATTTTTGTCATTACACTTTAAATTTAAATTAAATTTTTTGCTTATTTGTTTTGAAGTCATTACACTTTAAACTTAAATTACAATTTTTGTTTATTTGTTGAAGTCACTTTAAATTTTGATGAATTTGTATTTATGCTGTCTGTTAATATTTTTATTAGTCATCAATAAAATAGTATTTAAGAATTAATTTATATTAATATATTATATTAATAAAAATAATATAATGTTAATATTTTTATTAGTCATCAATAAAATAGTATTTAAGAATTAATTTATATTAATAAAAAAAAGAATTAATAAAATAATCAAACAAGGTGGTTGTTTGTAATTTGTTCTCGATTCAAACATATAACCAAGTTACAAGTGCTTGTGTTATTAGCTACCAACCAGGTTTAAGTGCTTGTGTTGGATAATTCACTCTTCTTGGAGCATCTCCTTGAAGAAAACAAACAAATTAAACATCGCCTTCTTGGTGCATTACCTAGAAGCGACCAACGGAGGTTAAGCAAACTAGGCTTAACCTAATTCAGCATTCAACTGAATTAAACACTTATCGTTTCAATTCTACGTATTTTGTACCCCTGAAAAATAACTATAGATAAAACTAGCTGTGTCCACATAGCGATTTTGCTTTGAAAGTAATCCACACCAAATTTTAAGACTCTTACGTGATTATTTTATATAAAAGTATTCATCCCTGGATAAAATTCTAAAATTCATATAAAATTCTAAAAATTATCTGTAAAAGGTGTTTAAAATATTTTAGTAGCAATATAATTCCACAGAGTAAAAATACAAATCAAATACAAATTTATTCATTTGACTATTTGGCAGTAAGTAATTCATATTTTGTCATTTTAAAAAAGCGCCATCTGTTGCGCAACCGTGTTTTCAATTCATATTTTGTCATTATTTTAAAACAGCGCCATCTGTTGCGTAACCGTGTTTAAAATTTCCTGCTTTCAAAAATAAAAGATGCCTTAAAGTATGCAGTAACTACCTTCAAATCGGTAAAATTGCGTACATACCTTCAATGCTTTTTCTCCACTTTCTCTTGGAAATGAGATATTTTTGCACAAAAAAAGTATTCTATATTTGAATAGGGATACTAAGGTACCTCCCTACAAAATTTTATTAAAATTCATACAGTAGTTTTTACGTGATGCGAACACAAAGAAGAAGGACAAACAGATAGGAAATGAGTTACTATTTTATTATATGGATATAGATGTAAAGATTACAAGCAGCATTTGCGCCGCATAAAAAAACATCAAAAAACGTATTTTATTTAAATTTCTAAAAGTAGTTTATGACTGATAAAATAAAAAAATTAACCTAAATTTGGAGTTTCAATTAAAATAGTAATATTTTGTAACATTAATTTAATGACATAATTGCTCTTTGGATTATTTTTCTAATTAAATCTATGATGGGTTATACTACGTTAAATACCAACCCATAGACTCGTGTAAAGTAGCTTGTGTTGAAATGTTGGGATGAAAAGTTATCATCTACATCATTATATTTGATCGCACAGAGTATAAATGATGGATGATTACATAACGTCAGGTGATTAGTGGACTTTGTTTTAGTAAAAGAAAACGTTGAAGTTTTAAAATTAAACTTAAATACACTTTTAGAAATTAAGTGGGAAAGTTTTCTTTTTAATAATTTTTGTTATATTGAGATGTTTTGTAGCTTTACAATTTAAACCAGTGTTTGAAGACACACCAAACGTCCCTCAAACGTTTCATGCAAAGAAAAAAAAACTTTGATTTTTTTTTAATCGTTTTATGCATAAGCAAAATCAACACAAATAGTTTTGGAATAAAAAGATCTCAAAAATAATAATTATATACCGCTTTTATATATTCTTTACCATAATGAGCAAAAGAGTATAGCAAACATTTCTGTAACGTTTTCAATACATTCATATAAACCTGTGCTTACGAGCATAAACAATACAACACTAAATTTTACAATCAAAATTTTATTAACTGCAAAGAATAAAACAAAAGTAAATGTTACGTTTATTTTCGCACCCTGCCTTAAGCTTTATTCATTTTTTTCACTAGAAAATATTTAAAAATTTAGTTCGTGTTTGAGCATAAAGGAAAAGTAACCGAATATTCCTTTCTATTTGCCTTCAGCTGAAATAAATAATAATTAATGTCACTTGTCGATCACATTGTTTAATACTATCAACTATACAAAACAAAACGTTGACGTTCAATTAAATACTGCCATATTGCTTCCAAGCCCAAATTCTATTTAAAGACTAACAAAAATGCCTAGAATGTTCTATTTTGTCAAAATCTGTTCTAGAAGTTTATTCTGTTCTTGAATTTAGGTACCACCTGTGTGCATGCGCTACTAGTTACTCAAGAGAATTTATGTTTCTTTTTTAATTGTTTTTTTTTTTATGAACGTTTGTTTAAGAACTACTTTAGAGAATTCTGCAACAACAACAACTGTCACAGGCTTGGCAAAGTTGTTTGCTTTTTATTTTATGAGTATAACAATATAGACCTTCATGAGCGGTTTCTGGATTACTGTTCTTCGCTCTTTTTGACTTGATGACGACTGCATAAATGTAAGAATGTGCGGTTTCTGTATTACAGGCGAGCGGCTCGTCTAGAAAATTTGTATGAAAAGCTTTTTTGAGTGATTCCTATACAAATTTTTTAGACGACCCCTTCGCCTGTAATACAGAAACCGCACATTCTTACATTCGTGTCTATACTTTCAAACTTGTGTTTCTGACGTCTGTATACTTTTATGCAGTCGTCATCATGTCAAAAAGAGCGAAGAACAGCAACAATAGAGAGTCGCAGCAGAGTTTCATGTACATGAGACATCGTCTTTCCTAACTCTGCCCTACAAACGTACATATGTGTTGAAGAACAAAAGTTTTAATATGTGGACGGAGACTTAGGCAGGCAGAATTTGTCGCATTTGTTTTCAATTATTCGGAAGAATTAAATCTTCTTTGCTAGCAGAGGGGTTGTCGAAGCAATGCAGCATTGTGGGTGTTTTTTCTGGCACCACTCGTTCTTTAGTGATTGCAGTTAAGGAACTTCCGAACATCAGAATTTGCTCTCCACTTAAAATTATTCTGGCTGACGATGACTGTTGGTTTTCGATCTCCTTTCATATCATGGAGTACCACGAAAAGGCAAATACTTTATGCTAAGTTGCCCTATTAGTTCTATACTTGAAAGGATGATGCCGACACAGTCTCTTCTAGTTTTAGACATCAAAAATTAATTTATTCCGTTTTATTTTAATCGGAGTTATTATCTTGGATATCTTAAGCTGCAATGTTTTGTTACCAGCATAGAAATGATACTCTGATTTTCGTCAAGCTTCGTCTTTGCTCTCCCGCTTAGTATTCAGCAACTTTTTTTGTTATAGAATCAAAATATTTTGGAAATAACTCAGCCATTTGTAAAGGGCTAGATCGATTGATCTAAAATTTAGCTCTAGCATAGCAGAAGAGTAGCTTAGCTTAAGTTTTGACGGTGGGCAGCATTCACTTGCCATGGGTGGCGAGTGAATCATCATTTGATGATGGTATGATCTGTAGCAAAGTTGTTGCGCATGAGCCGACGGAGGTTCCTAAGTTGGTGGGGTTAATTTCCGACAGGTGGCGCCACAGAAAATTAGTCAAAACGAATTAAATCGTAAACTGTGCAATTGATCATGCTATGATCTTTAGCAAAGTTGTTGCGAATGAGCCGATGAAGGATTTTAAATTGGTGCGATTAATTTCTGACAGGTGGCGCCACTGAAAATTACTCAAAATTAATTAAATCGTAAGCTGTGCATTTGATAATGGTATGATCTTTAGCAAAATTGTTGCGCATGAGCCGACGGAGGTTCCTAAGTTGGTGGGGTTAATTTTCGACAGGTGGCGCCACAGAAAATTGCTCTTTTTTCTGAAAAAGTGCTGAAAAGAAAATTTTCGCGTTAGAGGTAGTCAAATAGGGCTAAAAATATCGCGAAAAGAGTTAAGTTGGCATCGCTGAATACAACACTAATGTTTGCTTAGGGCCAGCAACGCGGACCGGGTCAGTTAGTAATTTATATTTTAATAATCATTTTTTCGCATTATTAGTGAGCAAAATTTTAAATATTGCGGAAAGATTTCAAGATTATATCTCTTGTGAGTTAAAAACTAGATTTTCAAATTAAAAATTCCAAAATTATTGAATTTTTAAAAATGGCCTTGAATTTTTTTTTTTTTTTTTCAATAGAAAAAAATGTTTAAGGAATCTCTAAAAAATGTTATATCTTTGTGTAAGCTAACAATATGTACGTACGTTTAAAACAAATTTCATGTAAAATTGATTAACCTTGTCTAAGAAGGAGGTCCTTCAATTTGACCTATTTTACATCGAAATTTAGATTTTAGTCTTTATGTGTTCTAAAATTCCAAAGCTGAGATCGAAAAAAGAATACTGACGTTATAAAGCTATATATACATGCAACTATTGCTGAGAGTATTTCCTGAGCATATATGGACTTTATGGGCAAAAGACTAAAAAATTAAAATTTTGGGATTTTTGGAATTTATTATGGGAATTTTGGGATTTACTTTACCTTAATGTTGCAGATTTTTTACCATTTGATTTATTACATATCCACAGAAAATTTCATTTACATGATGCCCACCGTAAAACTTAACTTGAGATACTCCCTTGCTATACTCATGCCAAATTTTAGATCAATCGGCCTAGCCCTTTACAAATGGCTGAGTTATTTTCAAAATATTTTGATTCTGCCCCACTGTGCATTGTAAGATTTTTCCTAGCACCTTTCATATTTCCACTCTCCAGTCAAATTCTAGCTTTTGGTCCCACAGAACGGTATAGCAAATAACTTTTCTGATTTATTAATTCCTGTAGTGCTCGTGAGACCCATTACTTACCACAACATTAGCTTTCTTACTAACACATAAGTACATACCCGTTAAGTTTTAAAATACGTTTTCTGACGGGAAAACATGCGCACGGCGTAATTTTGTCTTCTATCATTCTTTAGTGGAACTACTGTACTCAGTTACGCTAGGCTGATACCCTTGTGCCTGCAGGCCCCTAACTTTTTTTCAGTGTACTGCTCTCTTTAATTAAGATCTTTAACCTGTCGCAAATTCTAATGAAAGCATTACAAAATTAAATCACAATTGATAGAATCTATCAAACCATCATCAGCAAAGTGGCACTTAATCTTAGATTATATTGTGCAGCCCACTCACTGTAAACCAGTGGAAAGCTGTAAAATAAAAAAAGAAAATTTAATTAAATTTTTTTAGAAGTTTTTATAAAAAGGGAAATCTATTTTAGTTGCTTGTAATTTTATTTCTTTATAGGATTTGTAATTTGAAAATATTTGATTTAAATGCTTTGCTTCGGCTGTCGTTTTTTGTAATTGAGTCTGGATGCCTGCCGTCTTTCAGTTTGGCCCAGTTACAAATTATTTACTTCAGCTCAGTTCAGAACAAGAAAGTAATTTTCCATTAATTGTATTTGTAGTTGTTCCAAAATGAAAAAAAACAACATTGTTAAACTATTTCCAACTTAATTATAGAGTATAAGTAAACGAGCATATTCTTTATTAGATCAAGTTGTGTTTTTTTTTCTTCCTTTTATTATTTAATTTTAGTTTTTTTTTTTTTGGTTCTTTTTTTTGGAAAGAAACCAAAACAATTCTCAAAACTAGCCGCATTACAATAAAAATGACTAATGGCTGTTAATTTCCTTTTTCTCTCTTATTTTTTACTGTTTGGCCAAAAATGATATTTCTGTTTTTGTTCAATAAAGTACAGTATGTTACCAAAAGATTAGGACCACTTGTAAGCAACTTAGGGATATTGACACTTTCATTACTTATTTATTAAATGTTACAATACATATACAAATTATATTCTAACTTAGTTTACCGAGCAGAGTGACAAAGACCTTCACTCGTTGTAGTGAAATACCCAGAGTCTTTAGTGGGTATCGAACCCACAACCCTAAGACTGATAGACTAGCACACTACTAGCCTACCGGGGCACCCATTGACACTTTTATTATTATTCATCAAAATAAAAAATATCGGGCAGAATTAGTTTAATACGTTATTATATGTGAAATATATAATCATATATTTAACAATGACATGTGGGACAACTCTTTCTGCTCTTATGTCCGCACAATTGGCTGTAAATTTGACAACCAGTTTTAAAGAAATGAGAGGGTTTTAATTAATGCAAATATAGGCCATGCGGCTATTTGGTGACGTTGCTCAAATATCAGTGGTTTACTGTATGCCCTCAACTCTTCCTGAGTGTCTATTAGGCAGAAATTATTTGGGACCGTTCACACCAGTTCGTTGCATCGACTTTAATTACGTCTGACCCAGAATGGTAAATCTCTAAACCTTCAAAAGGAAATTATTGAGATCTATACAGATAATAAAAAATTCAGCTAATAAAGTTAGACCGCTATTAAAGCTTGAAAAGCGCCTAAAAAGCCACTAACTTAGTTTAAGAACCAACTGATGTATACAGACCAGACTCTATTTAAAAAAAAAAAAAAAACAGTTCCTTCTTTTCATCAGCCTATACGAGTATACAGTTCTTTCTAGTTAAGTTACTTTCTTGTCTGCAGCAAACACCCAAAATCTTTGACAGGAGATGAACCTGCAACCCCCAGACTGATAGACTAGTGCACTACTAATCAGTCTATCGAAGCCATCAATACCCTATCGAGGAACTAAAATTACTTCTGATAAATTTTTCCAGAATCTTGAGTATTTCCTGTGTCAACATCTGTTTGGTTCATAGAACACCACCTCCAACTCGTCTTAATAGTAGAACATTGGCGTAAGAGGACATATTTAAAGGGGGGCAAAACCATTCTTATTAGAAAACAATATTCTGAAAATAAATATATAGTACAATTTTTTTTAATTCGAAAGGGGGGGGGGGGTGTAGCAACAGCAAGTCTGGAGGGCAAATTGCACCTTTAAGAATGACCTTTCTACGCCAAAGCAGTAGAATGTATTTTTTCGTAAATTCTCCATCATTTAGAGATAAAAGACGTGTCTCCTCTTTGTTAAGGGATCATAAAATACTAAGAAATTGACCAAGCAACAGTGGCTCCAGAAGTTAAAAAATTCCATAATGGAAATCCTCCTGAGAGATGTAGTACATTTTCAGCTTGATGATTTTGTTTATCGACAAAATTGCCACATTTGTAGTTCGAATAACTCACATGCATATACTTATCCGTAAATAAATGCATTCACAACTTATTTCTGACCGAAATTTTGGGCATCGTTGGAACACAGTTCTTTGAAAATGAGGCTAAAATTACGGCTACTGTGCTTAATATCGTGACATGATAAACGAGATATTTACAACTATAACTATAAACCAGCCAGTGCACAGTGGAGCAGAATCAAAATATTTTGGAAATAACTCAGCCAATCGCAAAGGGCTGATTGATCCAAAATTTGGCATGAGCTTAGCAGAGGGGTATCTCAGCTTAAGTTTTAACGATTGGCGCCATCCACTTGCTATGTGATTTTAAATTCGGATACCTCGCCCCTGCAAATTTTCTTAGAGCTTGACATTTCTTAAATTTTTCTTTGATTTTTAAAAGTTACACAAGGTCTAGTTAATACCTATAAAATGATGGTTTAATCTGTAAATTGTGTTTTAAAATGAGCGAGTTATAAGCATTTTAAAATTAATTTGAATTGAATTTTTGATACCCTGGCCCAGTTTTTCCAACATATTTTAAACAATTTTTTTAAATTTTTTCCCATAGTTATTGAGCAAAATTCAAAATATTTTGGAAAAATGTCTAGATTATATCATTTCTCACTTAAAAATTAGACGATTTTCAATTTAAAAATTCCCAAATTATTGAATTTTTGTGTATTTCAGCCTAAAAATAGCCGTCAATCTTATTTTGATGGAAAAAAATGTTGTTAAGGAATATATAAAAAATTTATATCCTCGTGTAAGCTAACAATATGTAAGCACGTTTAACCAAATTTCGTGTAACATTGATTAACCTTGTAAAAGAGACGTCCTTCAATTTGACCTATTTTACATCGAAATTTTGACTTAATCCTATATGTTCTAAAATCCCAAAGCTGGGATCGGAAAAAGAATACTGCCGTAATAAAGCTTTACTTTACTTTCAATTATTGCTAAAAGTATTTTATGAGCCCTAGTTCTTATGTGGACTTTCCTTTACCTTAATGTTGCACATGTTTTACCATTTAATTTTCGCTGACTAGAAAATTTCATTTGAATCGTTCAACTAATAAAAACTTTATTTTTATAAGGTTAATTAACACCACTGCCAAAAACCCACAACCAACCGTACATTGAGGTAGAAAATTATGTAATGAAATTCAGTTAAGGCATTAATACCAGGTAAACTCACTAGGTGGAGCTAAAATATTGAGGGGACAATTTTTTATATGGATTTTGACATTTAAAAGAAATCTTTTTTTACCTTAAATTTTTAAATATTACTCCATATAAAAAAACGATAATTAAATTTTCCCTTCAATATTTTAGCACCCCCTAGTGAGTTTACTTGGTATAAATGTGCTTTGATATCCAGCTGTATCAATGTAAAATAAAAAAATCTATCACGTGAGAGTCAGACTCACACACGTAGGGTTCCTTACTATGTTCAGTACAATTTTAAAAATTCAAGTTGTTAATTTTTTCATGGCTTATGGGGCACCCTTTAATTTTTAATTATTTTTTTTAAATATTTTTTAATTTTTAAATATTTTTTAGAGCATAGTAAAACTATTCTCTGTAAATATCAAGTGTCTGCCTGTAACGTTAAGAACAGAAGGTAAAATTCTTCAAATTCGCGACATGTAAGGAACACCCTTTTATTTTTATTAAATTTATTTTCGTTACTTGTTGTTACAGTAGATATTGTTAAATATAATCTGTGTGAATTTTAAGTTTCATCCTATTACTGTTCAAATATAAGGACTTTCTATGAATATATCAGGAGCCTACATATTGCCATATACGTCCAAATCATATCACTCTCGCAAGACCCTTTAATTTTTTTATCTGTTATACCGGCCATGACGGCAGTTCCCTTTCTATGAAATAAGGCAATATACATGAAACACATGTAACTCTCGGAACACCCTTTAATTTTTAATATTTTTTATAAAGGTCATATTAATACACCTTCTGTGAAAATTTCAAGAGTCTACCTATTACGATTCCAGAGATAATAGGCCCTGACAGACGGACACTGTATCGACAACAATACGGCTACGTTTTTATCCTTTCGGTACGCAACCCTAATTTCAAAAGAGCTCGTATGACAGATCAAAGCCCTGATGGTATTTTGCTAGTTGTACTGTATGATATGATCTCTTTTCGGTGTTCTTTATGATATAAAATTATTCTAAAGAAAAAATCGATGTTTTCTATTTAAGTTGATTGGTGCTAAACTTACGGAAAGCCTTTAGATAACTTTTATACAATTTTGCAATCAATGTTTCCAGACTTTCAATAACAGATTTCCGGATTAAATATTATAATTAAATATTATAATACTCTCTAATTAGTAATGAGAATATGCTATTTTTTCCGTAGTAACCCACTTTTATTAACTCTAAACTGCCATTTGATTTTTTTTGAGCTGGCAACACTTTACGTACATCTTGCATGAATTTTGAAAAAACCTTCACTTATTAACGGTTTTAATTGCCTTCAGATTAAAATTTAATTAAATAATTAATTGATTCGATTATTTGTTTAATGAGGCTTTTTTATTCTGTTTTAAACAAATATAGATTTGAATCAATTAAGATTTTAATTGAAGTTTAATTTAAAACTAATTAAAACTTTTAATTGGGGCACAACATTTTTTCTGTGTTAAAATGACTCTATTGATAGTTTTCAAAATTTACTGTTCCTATGTCAACGATTAACTTACGCATTCCCCGCCAATTTTGGTTTTCAGTCTCTATTATTCGTATTTAAATTATAATAATTTCCATAGATGACACTGTGTTTAGAGGATTTTTTTAATACCCGAACTAGCGACTGGTCGAAGTTTCTAGAACCCACTTTAGAATTTATGTTTGATTTTTTTAATTTTCTTTTATTTATTTTATGTTCATTAATTTTACAAATATTTTCTTGCAACACAATTCTTAAGAAATATTTTTGAATGGTCATTATTAATGGAACCAGACCTGTTACTTGCCCAACAGTACGATGGCAATTTGTAATGGTGTGAGCGCTGATAGCGATGTAGTTTTCATCCTAAAGGGCGTGTTGCGGTGGCGGCAGCATAACAAAATGTATCTCTTTGCATTTAGCCAACAAACACAGGCACAGACAAATGTCTGTCCACTAATTCGTTGAAGAAACTATTAAGGCGAGCGGTACGGTACAGACAAAACAGGCAAAGAAACAGGCGCTTTAAACATTTTAACACAAACACACTTAATTTCTGTTTGTTAAGAAGATTGATATTTTTCGTGTTTGAAAAACATTTTGACTTCTTTATTTTCGGTCGTTACACCAAAAACTAAATTAAGAGAACAACAAATGTTGTTGTTATTGTAGTCTGAAGTGTTGCAGCTGAAAATGACTTAATTGTGTTTTTATATATTTTTTTTTTCCTTTTATTTTTATTTATTTGATGAATTTGGCAACGGATGTGTGGCTTAACTTTCCAATTATTAAAAATGTTGTTGTTCTACTCGTACGTACGTTTTTGGATCTGTGGCAACTTGTAATTAAATTTTAATAATCAGCCTGAATATAGTTTAATATTCATTAGTCAAGATAAGAGATTCAATGAAATACATCCACAATAATTACTTAATTTTCGTTGGTGTTTTTGTTGTTGTAGTAAATTAGGATATCACTTTATGGAGTTCAGGAGACTTAAATGCTGGAAAACGAAAAATAAAAAAAGAATTAATTTTTGATACGACTTCAAGGCAACATTGCGAAGTAGTTTTTGATAAATTAATTATATTTTAATAAATTAATTTTTTTCCTTTTTATTTTATTTAAGTTTGAAAAATTTTTGAAATGAATCTTAAAAAAGTTAAACACAACAAAAGTTTTAAGGTTTTAACATTCAATGAATTTGAAGAAATTATAATTATAAACTACTTATCTCTTCGATAAAATCCTAACTTAAGCTATCGGCAAGTTATAATAATGAGCCTTAGTCTAATAATTTATACTAAATATTTTTACTGAAAAAAATATATTATAATAAACATAAATTAATAAACTTAACTATAATATTGAATATTTAAATTTATTAGTCTAACTATTTATTTACATACAAGTGAATTAAAAAAACAAGTAAGAGTACTATATTCGGTCATGCCGAATTCTCTATACCCTTCACCATAGTAACGCTAGATATTGTGTTACCCTCTTATGTTTCTTTGAAAATTTTTTTAAAATATTTTTGAATATGTTTGTAAAAATTGTTTGTATTACCCTCTTATGTTTCTTAAAAAAATTTTTGTAAAATTTTTTTTAAACGTTTTTGAATATTTTTAAAAATTTTTTTTAAATTTTTTGTAAAAATATTTTTGAAAATTTTTTGTATTTTTTTTTTTAATTTTTTTTGTAAACATTTCTTGTGTTACTTCTGTTTCCTTAAAAAAATTTTTTTGTAATTTTTTTTAAATCTTTTTTGAATATTTTTACAAATATTTTTGAAAAAAATTTTTTTTAAACTTTTTTGTATATATTTTTTTAAAATTTTTTTTTAGACTTTTTTGAATATTTTTACAAAATTTTTTTTTAACTTTTTGTAAAAATATTTAAAAAATTTTTTTTGTTAAAAAATTTTCCAAAAAAAATTTTTTTGTAAAATTATTTTAAAACCTTTTTGAATATGTTTAAATTTTTTTTTTAAATTTTTGTAAAAATATTTTTGAAAATTTTTTGTAACTTTTTTTTTAAATTTTTTTTGTAAACATTTCTTGTACTACCCTCTTCTGTTTCCTCCAAAAAAATTTTTTGTAAATTTTTTTTTAAATCTTTTTTGAATATTTTTACAATATTTTTTTTTAATTTTTTGTACAAATATTTTTGAAATTTTTTTTTTATACTTTTTTTGTAACCTTTTTTGAATAAATTTTTTTTTATATTTTTTTTTAAATTTTTTTTAGACTTTTTTGAATATTTTTACAATTTTTTTTTAACTTTTTGTAAAAATATTTAAATTTTTTTTTAATTTGTTGTAAAAATTTGTAAAATTTTTGCAAAAAAATCCTTTAAAAAACTTTCCTCATATTGACCAATCTAATGGGCCTATTGATTGCTCCTGGTTACCAGTGGGCACCCTGTGGGTCTATTGGCTATCTCTTTTTCTATTGCTTTCTATAAAGGCCTTTAATACAAAGCAAAGCATAAAAACCTTACCAACCTAAAAATAAACAAAAAATTGGCCTTCACAGGTGGTTATTGATCCCCCGAGATCATGCACTCCTTGCGATCTAAATGACTCGGTCTAATATTCATTTGACAAAAAAAGCAAACAAGAATCATTAAATGTGAAAAAAAATAAAAAAGACGTGAAAAAATATAAGTAGACGTGGTTTTTTTTTCTCGCAGCCTCCAAAATAATGATCTGATGTTGCTGAATTACAATCCCAAAATTTTCGAAAATATGCCTGGCATGGACTTAAATCTTTAGTTACTCGTCTGGTGCCTTGGCAAATAACATTACTATCCGAACACGG
>CATIVE010000076.1:0-40037 GCA_949628195.1 Phasia obesa | reverse complement strand
AAAAAAAAAATAGTTGAAAGAAAAATGGTAACCAAAAATAAAATAAGAATCCTAACTATTGTATATTAAAATATTTTGTCAAGGTAAAATTATTTTGGTTAATGACAAATATTCTTAACACCGTTTAGGTAGCCGCAAAAGTGAAAAATTGCCCGAAAGTTTTTTTAATTTCTAAACGGAGTTAAGAATCATTCCTAGGAAGTTCATATGTTCTAGAAAGTTGTTTATTGAGATCTTAGGTTCATTTTTGTAGTTGATTGTTTCCTTGAATTTTGAACGGTTTGCTACCTATGGACCTGAACAGGGGAAAAAAGGTAAACAAAATTGAATTTTTTAAGTTTTTTGCGATTTCGACCTTGAAAATGAAGTTTTTTTGATTTTATATGCCCCACTTCTTTGAGGGCCCATAAAAAAAAAAACCTGGAGGACTTTGGGCAAAACTGGGAGGCAGGGGTCTTTTTTTTTGTCTTATGACGTAGTGGTGTCCGTATATGGTTATTTTGCCATGACTTAAAAAATTACACAGTGTGTATTTAGCAAAGTGACACAGAACTACCTTGTTGAAAGCTGGTATGCTACTGATTTAAAATTTTTATATGTTTTGTTCTTTGTGAGATTCTCGTTGAGATTGTGTATGTGCTCACTATGCTTTATTGATGTTACTCGTTGTTGATCCTCGCTAACTGTTTGACTTTGCTCAGCGTTTTCCCGTGTCAGCTTTTCCTCAGTACAATTGCCTTGTTCCGGCATTTCGCTGCTATTGTTTTGCGTTGTCACTGTATCTGCTGTTTCGTTATATACGAAAGCGGCTTTCAGTCTATCGTTTGATATTTTAGCTTCTCGCTGCTGAATTGCAATAACGAAATATTTTTCATGTCTTTGGCTTAAGAGGCTTCTTGATGCGATCAACTCTGATAAAAACGAATTTGCAATCCTTTAATTCTGGTTGTACAAAGTGCTGGTTCCATGCCATTTTGGCTTAGCTAAAGGTACATAAATCAATTATTGCTTTACGAAGAGATTCAGCGAATTCTGTAACACTTATATTGGTTATACGAGGGACTAGGAATCCTCCTGGAATTCTTAAAGATGCGCCAAAGACTTATTCTGCTGGGCTTAACCCGATGTCGCTTTTAATTGTTCTACGCATACCAAGTAAAATTAACGGTATGGCTGAACTCCAGCTGTTTTCTTAGGAGCACTTTATTGCAGCTTTCAAAGATCTGTGCCAGCGTTCGATAATTCCGTTCGATTGGGGATCATAGGGCGTCGTGCGCAAATGTTTAACTGCTAGAATTTCCATAAATTCCTTAAAAACTTCGAACTCAAACTGGCGTCCCAAGTCCGTGGTGATACGTAGAGGAATACCATAAGTAGAGGAAGTGTTACCAACTTCTTTGTTGCCCTAATCCCGGGATGTGAGAAAGAATGAAATTTGCTGATAACAGCTTGACGTAGCTTTTTTGTACATACGGCCTTATACGATTATTCAAAATATGACAATATAATGTGTTTGTCGAATCTGGTATTGTTCATTCCGTAAGAGTAATTCAGTTGTTCTTAACTTTTTTAATATATTGCGAAGTTCTGGATCAGACTGTTGTTGTATTGAAATTTGTATTGAATTTGAATTTTGTATTGAAAAATTGACATCATTCGTAATACTATTTATGCGTGACAGCATATCAGCTACGTTGTTTCCTGCTACCGGCAAGTGTTGAATATTGTTGGTATATTGACTAATAAAGTCAAGTTGACGGGTCTCTGGGGGACGTTTTTTCGCTTTTTTGCCTAAAAGCGAAAACGATGGATTTGTGATCGGTGAATATAACAAACTCTCTACCCTCGATATTAAATTTAAAATGTTGTATTGGCTGATATATTGCTGTTAGTTCGCGGTCGTAGGCACTATATTTGCTTTGTGTAGGGGTAAGTTTCCTAGAATTAAAACCAAGTGGTTG
Organism: Phasia obesa; assembly: GCA_949628195.1. Classification (NCBI taxonomy): domain Eukaryota; kingdom Metazoa; phylum Arthropoda; class Insecta; order Diptera; family Tachinidae; genus Phasia; species Phasia obesa. The sequence goes on along the minus strand of CATIVE010000076.1, from coordinate 38,076 downwards.
AGGCTGGTCGTTTACTATCTGGTTCAGAGTTACATATGTACTTCCACAACCACCCCTCGTTGACATAAACACAATTATCGCCAAATACAAAACTCAAAACTGAGTTTAATGACATTTTGCTTTCTTTTATTGATTTTTCAATTGCTCCAATTTGTTTTCTGAAATCTGAGTCTTTTCTTTGAGTTCAACAGGAAATTTATATTTATTGTTATTAAAACAACTGATCAATCAAAATCGATATGAAGAAATACTGCAATCGATTTTGCTTGCTCAACATATTGTACACATAGAAATGAGTTTTTAGATTAAGAACTTATTGTATAAAAGAAAAATAAATTTTTAATAAAGCATGTTTTAGTATGACAACTCTGAAGAGTACAACATTAATACGAAACTGACGCAGTCGAGGTTCTTAAAATCTAAAGATATAAAGAAAAAAACAACAAAAATATAATATCTAAAGATATTAAAGTGTACAAAAAAACGCAAAAATAATTAAACATAAAAAGTGTAATTGTAAAATTGTCAATCTAAATTGAGTTCTAAATTAATTGAAAATTATTAAAAAAAAAACATTTTTTCAAACTGTTTCATTCAATGTGAAAATAGTAAACCTTTATGAAAAGAAAAGAACAGTTCGAAAAAAACCGAGGAATAAAAATGGAACAAGACCTAAAACAAAGGATTTCTGAGTTGGGAACAGTTTTGCGCCAACAAGAGCAAAAAATCAACTACAGCTACAACATGAATGACACCGTCTGTGGAAACCTGGCTCAATTTTGCATCGGGATCGTTGCAAACGAAAAAATTCTGGGTAATGCTGGACGAAGGGTAAGAGAACTTCAAAACAACACTTAATATAATTTGACATAATTTTGAAATATACAAAACTTAAATTATTAGACGACACAAGAGCCATCGCTTATAACCATAGAAGTAATTTAAAATATAAACAAAAACAAAGTTACAATTGACTAAAGCCAACATCAAACAATAATTCTCAACATTCTAATACTAATGGGAAAAATTCTGATTCAAGTAATGGTCTTCAATATAAGCCAAATAGTAATTTTAGAAGAGATAAATTTCAACAAAAAAACTTTAATTATAAGAACTATAGACAGGGCATAAATAACAGTAGAAATTCAATGCAGCAATCAATTTCGAATAACACTGTGCACCAAATTGAAACTACTCACTATGCAGATTCCATAGCAGTACCAGAGCTGAGTAAAATCCCAGTTTAGTTTAGCTGGATTAGTAGCCGTTTTGTTTTTTTTTTGCCTCTCAAAGTTTTTGAAAGTGGGTGTGACCACCAAAAAAAGGTGTCATCAGTTTGCGGCAAACCACTCCTTCAGTTTTGATGATAGCCATAAACTGTCTTCGGCAAAGTTATCGCTGATAGTCTGCCGAAGAAATTGTTTTTACAAAGGTTTTCAAAAAAAAACATGTTTTCCGAGAGTTTTTCTAAAAAAAAAACTTTTTTGAAAAAACATATTTTTTTACTTTTTCGAGTACAAGTTTAAAAAAATCAGAATTTTTTGTTATTGTTATGCGTGTGACGATTTTTAGTGGCGATTTTAACATTGGGCTGCCATACAAAAAATATGTACTTTTCGGGCCAATTTAGAGGATGTAGAAGTATTCAGATTGTAAAACCTTGCTCAGAAGACTTGTTTGGCATCTCAAAAGTTAATTTTTTCAGAAGAGAGTAAACAAAAAATTCAAATTTTTTTAAACTTATACTCGAAAAAGTAAAAAACTCGAAAAAGTTCAAAAAAGTTTTTTTAGAAAAACTCTTTGAAGACCTGTAAATTGTAAACACAATTTCTTCGGCAGACTATCAGCTACAACTTTGCCCAAGACATTTTATGGCTATCACCAAAACTGAAGGAGTGTTTTGCCGAAAACTGATGGCACCTTTTTTTGGTGGTCACACCCACTTTCAAAAACTTTAAGGGGCAAAAAAAAAAACAAAACGGCTACTAATCCAGCCAAACTAAACTGGGGTTTTACTCAGCTCTGTTACCGCTATCGAATCGGCATAGTGAGTACCTGGTGCTTTTTTCACTGTTGCACTGTGTAATCAGACCAAATCAAATCAAACTAGAAACTCTTATAATAGTAGGCAACAACGACAAACAAACTATTACAGCCAAGTACCAGAGCCGATGAATATCGGAAATTTAAAAGAAGAGGAAGACGTAAATTTTTCTACAATTCCTCCTTCAAAAAATTACCCATAGTGGTTTTAACAATTGATGTTCACAGAATTAGATGTCTCATAGATACAGGATCCGAAACAAGCATAATAAGGCCAAATGCCCTTGGTAATTCATATCCCTCTCAAAAAATAGATACACCGCTCTGGTACAAAACAATAAACGGAATAAATCAAGTGATACATAAAATTTTTATTCCCATACCTAAAGAATTAAATATTTCAGGTACCCTCTCCTGGAAGGTTATTGATTTCGATAGTAAAAATTATTCAACCATAATTGACCAAAATTTTCTCATCCTTCTTAAAGCTTTGATTGATGTTGAGAATCGATTTGTTGCTATTTTAGGCAACAAAATACCGTTTGGGTATTATAACCAAGAGCCCCCACGCATACCACTAAGGTTCTGTGAGCACACACAATCTGAAGTTGAATCTCACAAAGAGAACAAAACATGTAAAAATTTTAATATAGCCTTAGCATGCCAGCTTCAACAAGTAGGTTTGTGTCACTTTGCTAAATATTAAGCAAACCAATGCATTTTCATTTTAACCACTTTTTTGGTCGGGGGTTGATTATAACCCATACAGTGGTCAGGAAATTTGTTCACTTGAACACAGCGATATAAAAAATTTAAATCTGGCACATATGAATTCAGAGGAGCACCAATTGGTTACAAAATTACTGCACAATTACAGCGAATTGTTTTATAAAGGAGTGGATCAACTTTCTGCCACTCATGAAATTAAACACGAAATAAAAACAGCAACAGACCAACCAATATACTCAAAGATTTATAGATATTCACAAATACATGAAAAAGAAATTCAGAAACAGATAAGGGATATGATAGAGCAAAATATAATTAAGGAAAGCAATTCACTCTACAATAGTCCATTGTGGGTGGTGCCGAAAAAGATCAACAAACAAAAATTCAAAACTTGCGAATTGTTATCGATTATAGAAGATTAAATAATAATACAATAAATGATAAGTTTCCAATTCCTAATATAGATGGAATTTTAGACAAGTTGGGAAAAGCCCAATATTTCTCCTCTATTGACCTTGCTAAGCGTCTCCATCAAATTTTGATGCATGAAAATGACAGGGAAAAATGTATTCACAACACCTTTTGGACTTTATGATTTCATAAGAATGCCATTTGGACTTAAAAACGCTCCATCGACTTTCCAGCGTCTTATGAATTCTGTCCCTCGTCAATATAATACAAAATATGTGTTGTATACTTAGATGACATATTAATATTTAGGTATGCTGAGGTACCCTAACTATAACAAACGCTTTCAACTTATTACGGACGCCAGCAATTTCGCAATTGGAGCCGTCTTAACACAAGATGGTCACCCAGTAGCATATGATTCGCGAAAATTGAATAAACACGAAACCAACTATGCAACAATTGAAAAAGAATTGTTAGCAATAGTTTGGGGAGTAAAATATTTTATACCATATATATATATGGGAAAGAATTTGATTTAAAATCTGACCATCAACCACTGAAGTGGTTACAAGCCAAGAATTCGGGAAAGGACATCAACCCCATACTGCAAAGATGGCTAATACAGTTAGGGGAATATCATGTAAAAATAGAGTATATCCCCGGAAAAGAAAATAAAATAGCTGATTTCCTCAGCAGAATTAATTATGAAAAATGTGATTCCGAAAATTTAAGATTCACCATAAACGAATTTCTAACCATTAAGAATGTAAACGTAGGAGAGCATCAATAGCAATCAGAAAACTGTCTTGCGGTCCACACTGACCATTATCAAGAAGAAAATTTATTCGAAACTCTAAATGATAGTAATCGCAATCAATCAGAAGACGATGAAACTGTACATTCACAAGCAGAAAACTTCAATGACCACATTCCGATCCTTGATACAATTGTAAATCGTTTTAGATACCAATTAATTTTGACAGAACCCAAAGAGGTTGAAATAGCAACCATCTTCAATAACAAAAGAGTTTTTATACATAGATAAAAATGATCTTGAATCTAATAGTGTTATCAATTTAGTCCGAAGATATATTAATAAAGGAAATGTCGCGATATTCTCAGAACTCAATGACCATCAATTCCATAAGTTACAACAAATTTTAGTGAATTCAGATTCAAGCATTAATTTTGTGAAATATAATGAACTAAGGAAACACATATCGCTCTTTCACAAATGCGAATTAGGGCATGCAGGTTTATCCCGACTTATGAGGGGATAAAACATAAAATCTACCATCCGCTACTTAAAATCAAAATACACGAAATTATCAGCAATTGCGATGTATGTTCCGGAGGGAAATACGACCGCAAACCAATCAAACCGAAATTTCATTTCACAGAAATTCCAACTACAGTTAACGAAATTATTCACGTTGACACATATGTAAATAGCAAACACTCATTCATAATTTTCATTGACAAGTTTTTAAAGCATGCTGTAGGGTTCCACTTGCCAGATAAAAACAACCAAACGATTATCAGTAATATAAATGAATTTTTGGCAATAAAAGGACCAATTAAAAAATCTGTTTTTGATAACGAATTTAACTCAAGAAAAGTAAGGGATTTCTTAACTCAAGAAGGAATCGAATTTCATGCCACCACACCAAATAGTCATACTGGAAATTCTGATATCGAACGTCTTAACAATACTTTAACTGAAAAAATTAGAACGCTTAACCTAGAAGAAAAATTACCAATAATTACTCAAATGACAAAAGCAATAAAATTTTACAACAAAACGGTACACAGCACTATGAAATGTACTCCATTTGACGTTATAAATTGTACCATAAACCATGAAGTTATCAGAAGTAGACTAGAGAATAAAAAAATTATACTATCCAAAAACTAAACCGCAATAGGGAATCTTACATAGAAAGAAGGGAAACCGGATTTATAAAAAATTACAAAAGTGTAAGACATATGGAAGATCCAGAGTTTATTAAGCAAAATTTAGAAAATGTACATACAATAAATATAAAAAAAAACTTACAAATTTGCAGGTTCACCAAATACTACACCTTACGATTCTAACTCTCTAACGACTTAACATATATATATCTTTAAACTCAAAATTACAGATAATCCGATGCATATTAATATTTGTAACAACTCCAATGCAAGTCAAAGCCAATTTTACAATACACCCTATAACGGAAACCAACGGCTACATAGAAGTTAACAACAAAAATTACAGCATCCCCATAGAATCTGGTTTAATCCTAAACCACATAGATGTAAAAGAAATAACAAATATAATTTTACTAATAAAAGAAAATTTAAACAATTTTAATAAAAATGAAATAGCATTTATAAATAACGAGATAGATGTACTATTGAGTAAAATAAAGACAATAACACCAAATAATAGACAGAAAAGAGGATTAATAAATTTAGTAGGACATGCATATAAATATCTCTTTGGTACGATGGACAGTACTGACCAAGAAGATATAACTAACCATTTTAATACAGTTGACACCAATATTCATAATAGCATAACAAACTTAAATCAACAAATAAAAATCAACGATCATTTCAACAAAACAATACAGTAAATAAGGGATACTCTAACACAGAACCAGGAAAAAGTAATATACCATATGCAAGGACTTACAAAAACTGTTAGGGACGTATTAACTCGAAATTTATATCTTGAAAAATTGTTTATGTTAGCTGCTATCAAGAATAACATAGAACACATACAAAAGTACATTACAACAGCTAGGAATAGATTAACTGACGCTAGTATCTTAACAAAACAAGAGATAGATGATTATGATATAAATATAAAAGAGATTAATGCCGCTATTACGGTTTACAACTCAACTCAGTTGAGTTGTCTAAAAGACAACTTGAAAGACAACTGCTACTGATGAGTTGTTATTTGAAACAACTGCTACTGATGAGTTGTAATTTTTTTAAACTTTTGTTGACCAAACTAACACAGGGTTGTAAATGGTGAAACTATAACAGAGTTATAACACAATTTAAATTCAACTTAAAAATTTTTCACAAGTTGAGTTGTAATTGATAATACCAAATTGTAAAATTTCAACCGAAGTAGAGTTGAGTTGTATACCGTAATAGGGGCCTAAATACTTAAGAACAGTAATTCCCGAAAAAAATGACGAATTAATTTTTATAATCAAAGTACCCACAACCTTTGAAACTATACAAGTCATAACTATAATGCCTATACCATATGCAAACAAAGAAATTGAAAATATTTTTCATTATGATAATAAAATTAATACATGCAGATAAAATAATTATATAAATGAATGTAAGGTATCAAAATATTGTACAATACATAAAGCATGTAAATTAGTAACAAATGAAAATACTGAAATTCTAAATGTTAACGACAATACCAGAGCCGCCCCAGAGCTTTTTATACACTCAAAAAATGGTGTTCGTTAAATCAACTGAAAAAATAAAACAATTGAAAATACAGTTAACTCCAATATTTATTTTTTATTTTTTTAACACGTTGACTGCCAAAAATGACATTTTGATTTTTTCTCATTATAACTATTACTAAAAACTCGATTTCTAGATGATAGCTATCATGGAAAAGCAAATATGATGTTTATTTTAAGAGAAAAAGGACCTACGAATTATCTCGTAGTTGGCTTCTGTGACAGAAATCGCTATGTAGAAGCCAAATACGAGTTAATTTGTAGGTCCTTTTTCTCCTAAAAAACATAATTTTTGCTTCCTATAATATTTTGTTTTATTGTTATTATAATTTTATTATAATTTAATTATAATTTTATTATTGTTTTCTTTCTTTTTAGATTTATAAACATTTTCTAAATTTATTGTTATAATTATCAAGAACCCAAAATGTATAAGAAAAGGTCACTGAATCAAAGTGAAATTGAGTACAACGCAAATCTAATATAACGGAATTTTCAGCGATTATAGTAACGACATTTATGAGCCTTCTGATTATACAAGTGGTAATGAAGATGAACCTGAAGACGAGTCCGAACCTGATGATAATGACGATGATCTCCAAGCAACAACGTCAAATGAGAATGATGATTTGTGGACAGAAGTTCAACACAATCCTGATTTATTTCTTTTTGAAGAAAATGTTGGTATGAAATTAGATACATCAAATTTTTCAGTACAAACGCTGGAGGATTTATTTTTTTCGGATGACTTTCTTGCATTACAAACTAATTTATATGCTGCGCAAGAAATTGAGAAATGGAAAAATGGGAATCAAAATGCTGTAAAAAAATCCAAAAGGTTATCAAATTGGCAAAACGTAAATGCTGGAGAGATAAAAGTTTTTATTGCACTTTTATTGCAAATGGGACCTTGTACTTTTCCAACAATAGAACATTACTGGAGCACAAACAAGCTATATAATGTAAACTTTTGGCACTCACATATGAGCCGAAATCGATTCCAGTTGCTACTTCGTTATTTTCATTTGGTTGATAACTCAAACGCATCTACCGAGTGATTATACAAGGTGAGACCAATCCTAAATCATTTCAACAATGTTATGCGTGAAAACTATGTACCAAGTAAAAATATTTGTATTGACGAATCCATGATGCTATGGCGGGGAAGATTCCTTTTCCGCCAATACATAAAAAATAAAAAACACAAATATGGCATCAAACTATATGAACTATGTGGGGCCGACCGTCTTGTAATAACAATAAAAATTTACAGCGAAAAATCTCAGGAAACTACCAATAATCTAGGTCATACTACTGACGTTGTTTTACATTTACTAGAGAACTATCTCGATAAGGGCTACGCGCTTTACATGGATAATTTTTATAATTCAGTTAGTCTTACAAAACTGTTATATATGTACACGAAAAACTTATTTGTTTGAAACCCTGCGAAGTAACAGAAAAGGAAACCCCAGAGATGTGGTAAATCGTAAACTGAAAAAAGGGAAGTGTTTTTGGCAGCAAAATGGTCCTGTTTCTGTATGCAAATGGAAAGACAAACGAGAAGTCCTTACCATTTCAAAAATGCATGCTGTTGAAATGGTATAGGTGCCCAATCGCAATACAAAAATTTCTATGAAACCGAATATAGTTCGAGATTACAATAATGGAATGTCTGGCATAAACCGATCAGATCAAATGATTTCGTACTACTCATCTCTAAGAAAAACTATTAGATGGCCCAAAAAGGTTTCGCTACATATTATAGAGATATACATATGTATATAAATAATGTTCACAGAATTTTTCAAAAAGTAACTTCATCTAAAATAAAACTGCTAAAGTTCAGAGAAGAATTCGTCTTCGTGTTGATTGGAGATTTTCAATCAGTTTTGAAAAAAAAAATAGAAGTCAAGAGCTCGATTATTTAGAGTGTTTACCACCAACGGAAAAAAAACAGCGTCCGACAAAGCCATGTCGTGTATGCACTCAAGCAAAAAAACTCCGAGGAACGCGTTACTTCTGTCCAACCTGTGAAGAGAAGCCAGCCCTTTGTGTGGAAAATTGTTTTAAAAACTACCGCAAATAATAAAATATTACTTTATTTCTTCTATTTGAGTTAATTTTTAATATTGAGTGAATTTTTCCATAAATTTTTTTTTAATAAATGTTCAGCTCACGCAAGCCAAAACTAACTTTGTTTTCTTTTCCCAGAAGCCATTTATCGATACTAGCACTAATATAATACGGTTTTACTCGTACCTACACAAAAAGTGGCAGTTTTAGATAGTACGAGATAACTCGTAGTTGGCTTCCTGGAAGGGAAATCAATCTACGAGTTATCTCGTAGTTGGCAGTCAACGTGTTAATTGTTGAAAAATCAACCGAATAAAATCCGTAAAACAAATGTTTTTTCTTTAATTCAAACTTGCAAAAAATAAAATGCACGTTCCGTTGGAATTACTGATTCTGCATTTATTTTTTAAAATGCCAATCCAATAAAAGTAACAACAAATACCATTAAAATCAACGCTATTTCCGTATTTTTTGCTATTTTTACTTCAAGAATATAACTAAAAATTACGTAAATATGTGTAGTTTGTTCAAAATAAACGTCAGTTAAATAATTTTTTTCTCTTCATTTTTAATGTTTATTCATTTAGAAATAATTTTACGGAATACTTTTTTAATACACTACATTCAGTTATTGTAATAATATTTTGAGTGTAGAAACCATAAATAAATTAAAAAATTTTAGAGTTCTTTTTTATCACTCACATGAAAAATACTAAAACGTAAATGTGTTTTGTTTCGTTTAATTTACGAAATAAAATAATATTTCATTTTATAAAAACAGGCCCATAATTTAAAAAAAAAAATTCTATCTCTTATATTTTTTTATTTTTACTACAAAATATGTAACCCTTTTGTAAATATAAGTATAAAATCAAAAAAAAAAAAAAATAAATTATATGAGAAATATAAGTTTATTTAGACCAATTAAATATAGGGGGCCAGATCACAATCTCACCTCGGGCGCCTACTAACCTCGGGGCGGCCCTGAAGAATACTATTGTAGAAAAAATGCAAAAAATGTCATAGTAACAAGTAGTTATAATACCACAAATAAAGTTTTAAAAGGAAATTTTTTAATACACTTCAATAAAAAAAAACAACCAAGCAAAATCGATATGAATTGATATGAAGAAATATTGCAATCGATTTTGCTTGCTCAACATATTGTACACATAGAAATAAGTTTTTAGATTAAGAACTTATTGTCTAAAAGAAAAAGAAATTTTTAATAAAGCATGTTTTCGTGTGACAACTCTGAAGAGTACAACATTAATACGAAACTCACGCAAAATTTGTTGGTTCTTTGTAGCGTTTGGTATAAATGGTTGATAGAAATTTATCATACCCAAAAACTTTTTGAGTTCTTTTGCAAAAATCGTCTGAGGGAAATCTCGTATTGCCTTTACTTTTTCTTCAGTTGGTGTTAAACCCTCGGCGTTAATCTTGAGTCCTAAAAACGTTAAATCATGTTGGCCGAACTGACACTTGCTAAAATTAATAGCAAGGTTTGCTTGACGGAGGCGCTTCAAAACGATTCGGAGATGATTTTCGTGGTCTTAATTAGACTTTGATGCGATAAGTATATCGTCTATATAAACAAACGCTAAGTCCAGTACCTTTAATACCTCATTTATGTGACGTTGAAAGGTTTGATCGGCGTTTCTCAAGCCGAACGTCATGTATAGGAATTTATACAACCCGAAAGGTTTTATAACTACGGTTTTTGCTACGTCGCAGAGCTCTACTGGGATTTGGTGGTAGGCCCTTTGCAGACCAATTCTTGTAAAAGTTTTTCTTTTATATATAATATTTGTCACATCATGCAGGTAAGGCTTTTTTAACTAAATGTAGTGGGCTCGCCCAGTTGCTTTTCGATGGTCTGCAAATTCCTTTCTCTAACAAATACTCAAACTCTTTTTTTGCGGCTGTTAATTTTTCGCCTGAAAGTCGACGTGCACGAGCAAAAGTTGGTGTAGTTGTGATGAAATGTGTGGTTTTTGTATTTGTTGGCTTCCTGTTAGCATTAATTGTAGCCAGATCACTAAATTCATGTAATAATTGCGCGTAGGGTCCATAAGAGACATTCGAAAGGACGCGCACAAAGTTTCGTTGCACAGTGGGATTTGTTCATGCAATGTGAATAATTTGAGCAATTATTAAATTTTGTTGTTGCCTTAATCAAACTGCAAGAGATGCATATGTACATGCATATGTAGTTATGTCGATTATAATTACTCGTAGAATAATTATAATTCAGGGGTGGCAAACAAACAAAGAAAAAAAGATAATGGGTTAATTGTATCTTTATTTCTTAGACTTAAAGGGTTTTGGGATAAAAGATGCTCACCTGGTAATGTTGACCAATGAATGGGTTTTATAATTTCCTTTTAGCTCGGTTTTACGTATGCAGGTTTCCTTCTTCAAACAAATTAAATAAAGATAAGTTTCTTCGTATATTGATAATTTTATTAACACTTTCAGGTGAGTATATGGAGTGATTTTAACACTTTTAGGTAAAATTTTAAATATTCTTAACGGTTTAAATTACATTTAACGGAATTCTTAATTTAAATTTTAATACAAATTGCGTTTCTTTTATTTTTCAAATTCATTATTTTAAATTCATTATTTTATAAAAAAAAAAGATTTATTTTGTATAAATGAAGTTTATACACAATGTTTGGCAAAAAATATAAGGAGTGCCCGTAGAATGTTAAAATTTTGCTCTGAGCCTTTGATTAGCTCAATTAAAAAAAATATAGTTTCATCAAAATTGGCCACGTCCACTACCCACCGCCCGTAGAACCCAAAATTTATTTTTGGCCCAAAGTTTATGAAATTTGGCACAGAGCTTTTTATTACCTCAATTGAGAATAAAATATAGTTTTATCAAAATTGGCCACGCCCACTACCCACCGCCCATAGAACCCAAAATTTATTTTTGGACAAAAGTTTTTGAAATTTGGCATATTAAGAATAAAATAAAGTTTCGTCAAAATTGGCCACGCCCACTACCCACTACCCACCGCCCATAGAACCCAAAATTTATTTTTGGTCCAAAGTTTTTGAAATTTTGCACAGAGCCTTTTGTTACCTCAATTAAGAATAAAATAAAGTTTCATCGAAATTGGCTACGCCCACTACCCACCGCCCATATAACCCATATTATATTTTTTCCCACAACGTTTTATTCCTTTACCAAAACTAATTATTTTATAAATAAATTTCAATATTTGCATTTCAATATAAACTTTTATTCATCATCTAGCATTTCTGTAACTATATCATGAAGTTCCAGAACCTGTTTACGGGGTTGACATCTAATACTACTTATAAAAGTATCTGAGGATACTAGAAGTCGATGAAAAACATCTGTATTTGTTGCAACTCTATCACACTTTATGAAGAACCTTAATCTATAATTTTATTATTATTTTATTAATAGATATATATTTAATATGATTAAAAGTAATTACAATAAGAGTTTTTAAATTCATATAAAAATTATATCTATAAATGGCATAATATGTTTCTTGTATGCCAGATTGGCTAGTTCTATCATTAGTATTTATTTGTTGTTTATATATGTATATTTTTCGTGTATATTAAAGATACAATAAAAATAGGGATGAATGCAAATTTAGCTTTCGTTTCAAAGATTTACAATACTGATAATTACTGAGTAAATTCATTAAATAGTAATTTTCTGCATTTAAGAGACAATTCTAAGTACATTCATAAATCACAAAAATTGGAGCCATTTAAAATTGTTAAAACTTCGTTCATATTAAGTGTAGCTTTTCCAAAAAAAACGGTGTCTGTAAGCTCTAAATATAGGGCATACACCCAAAAAGTAGAAAGTATCCTCAGGTACGTCTAGATTGCAGATTGTGCAAGTAGAAAAAGCCGCTTCCGAAGGACCTTGCACTTAACTCGAGTAAACCACCTCTAGCGCGTATCAGCAGACCAATAGTGCAAGTTGAAAAAGAAGATGTGAGATTGAAAGTAGCGTTATAATTTAGCTGGTTTTATAGGTCATGATGTTGGGAATTGTTAGTCTTTAAAATATTTTCCTCTCATTCATAAGCTATTAACGCGTCCTACAAGGGATTGTAATGAAAACACAAGGGTTCATCAGTATTGGTGCAGGTATATTGAATTCGATGTTGAAGCTCAGCCCATTCTTTAGCCCAAAAAACTTCGTTGGAAATGACTGTTTCAGCAATGATGCGGGGTAGTCTATTTTCATTCATATTTAGAAGTTTAATTACATAACATAGATGCAGTTTGAATGTGGAAACGTACATAGAATGAAATCCGATTTCAAGGAACAGCATGTAGTTAGCTGTGGAAGGAGGTAAACACAAAACTTTTTTTACGAAAAACCTGAATAGCTTTTCCACATCGTCATATTTTTGAAAACCCCAAACTTGAGCACCGTAAAACATAATCGATCTAGAGGCAGCGTTAAAAATTTTAAGTTTGTTATTTACTGAAATTTTTTGATGCTTCCAATATTTTAACCGAGGTACTTGTAATTGTTGACTATTTCGATACTGTCTTCACCATAACGCCAGTGCAAACGTGCAGACAATCTCGGACCAGAACGAAAAACCATAATTTCAGATTTGTTCAGATTAACGTTTAGACACCAAATTTTGCAGTAATTGTGTAAACAATCAATCATTTGCTGCAGTTCCTCCTGTGAGTCAGCCAGTAAGACAATATTATCAGCATATAGAAGTATTTTTATATTCACACCAGCTACATTAACACCATTCGGCAGCACTTCCACAATATCGTTTATATATAAAGAAAATGGTAAGGGACTCAAAATACATCCTTGTTTAACGCCACGGTCAAAAGAAAACTATTCGGAAAATGAGTAACCAACCCAGATACGGCATTCAGTATTATCATAAGCACATTGAAGGATCCGAATTATTTTAGATGAGAGTCCTAAGCAAGATAATTTGTAAAATAAGCTATTTCTTTGTATCGTATCAAAGGCGCACGAGAAGTCCACAACCAAAGCATAGGTTTGTTTGCCACTCAACTTATTTAAATTAACAATGTTTACCATGTTAAATATGTTGTCTATAGTTGAATAGCCTTTTCTGAAACCGGCTTGGTATTCATTTAAAATATTCATGTTTTCAATCCAATAAGTTAATCTGTTGAGTAAAGTCATGTTGAACACCTTACACAAATTACACAGCACAACAAAATAAAAAAAATTTCATGTGCTCTTAAAACCACTATATAATTTTGATGTATCATGACTACCTTTGTACAAAAATGGTAAAAATTTTTAAATTCTATGGATAGATTTTTTTTTAAAAAATTTTTTTTTAAAATTGCAATTTTTTTGAGACGTTTCTTCAAATAATTAATGATAACTCAAAAACTACTAGTCCGATATTATTAAAATAAATTCAGATTTTCTTTAATTCGTCTATATATCGCGTTTCAATCGGATCAATAGTATCGGAGTTATAATAAAAAACTTAAGAAAAAAATATATTTTTTACGTAAAAATGGCAAAAATTTTCGTTTTAAAAAAATCATAAAAAATCGAAAACGGCAAAAAACTTCCAGATTCATTTTTTTATCGCATAGCGACATATAATAGCAACAAAATGAGATATCGACCATAAAAATCGATTGATTTTTTTTCGAATTTATTCACATTTTAGTGAATTCGCTCATTTTCACAAAATTTTAGTATTTTGCTTGATATACGAATTATAGCGGGTTTTCAAATGTGTGAAAAACATAAATTTTCCAATTTCAAGGGGTGCATGTCGGATTAATGTTAGATTTGATGAGAAACTTGCACCCACAAAATTTTAGTCGAATTCGACAACGTTAACACGTAGCGCATAGGCCCCAAATCTGAAAAAAAGCGTTTAAATCGAAAATAATTGACAAATTTTCAGTTTTTGCAAAATTAACGCTATTTATTTCCCCTTTTGCAAAAAAGTGGATCCTGGTCCTTAGGGCAAACACAATGAGATTTACAATAAGCTACATATCTTTTAAATCGGTTAAACAGTTTTCAAGTTACTTGCCGAAGGCAATTGACAAAAAAATGTAACTAAGTCAAATCGATGGAATAGATCGAAAATGCATTTCATTGTTTTATTCATGTATTTTCTTTTATTTTATATTTTATTATTTAAATTTATTACAACATATAAAATAAGGAAATAAATAAATAAATATTATAAACTACAAACTTTGGAATTTTCTTTTATGACATTTTCTATTATTGAATAACGAAGTGTTGCTCTGAATACTCCAGCAAAAATCTGCCATCATGTGTGCATCCCAGCGACCCTGGTATCTTTCCTCCATTGTCCGAATATCTTGGTGAAATCGTTCGCCCTGTTCCTCACTTAAGTCTCCTAGATTTTCAGGAAAACGATCTAAGTGACTGTGAAGGTAATGTAACTTGATGCTCATGTTGCATCCAAGATTCTGGAAGTGAGTTAACATCTCTTCAACGTGCGCAACATAATCATCATCCTTGTTATTTCCTAAGAAATGTTGAATAACCCATACAAACGAATCCCATGCATTTTTCTCAATTTCTGACATTGAACTGAGAAAATCGGTATCTTTGACCAATTTGCGAATTTGTGGGCCGTCAAATATTCCTGCTCTCAGCTTTTCCATACTCAAAGTTTTAAACTTCCTTGAAATATACTGGAAACATTCACCATCTTTGTTAAGTGCTTTAACAAATTGTTTCATCAGACCAAGTTTAATGTGAAGAGGGGGTAATATGATGCGATCTCGGGGCACCAGAGGTACATTTATAACATTCCTCATACCTGGGTCCAGTGTTTCCCTATAAGGCCATTGTTTTCTCTTCCAGTGTTCTGACTTAGCTCTGCTGTCCCATAAACATAAAAAACAAGGGTATTTGGTATAGCCACTTTGTTGACCTAATAGGAAATTTACCATCTTAATATCAACACAAATTACCCAGTTATGTTCATTATACTTTATCTTCTTCATGACCAATGCAATTACAGAGTATTCTTCTTTTACCTTGGTTGAATGTGCGATTGGCAAGGAGTGAAATTTATTTCCATTGTGCAAAAGGACACATTTGATTCCTTCATCCGGGATGCAAGTAATTCCGAAGATGCTTTTGACAATCCAAGTTCTCTTATTACATCATTTAGCTGGTCTTGATTCCATGGTCTCGGTGAGATATTTTTGTGTGGGATGAACTCGTCATTTTCAGATATAGGTAGTTCTGGATCTGAACTTCCTGATTGAGAACACATGCTTGAGGTTGAGTGTCCTTGTGAAGATGAAAGCACTTGACTACAGCTTGGTCCCTGATCTTGTGCATCCATAATTTCCTGTGAATGTAGAACTGCAAGTTGAAACCCATCAGCAGACCTCGTAGGGTAAGACCATCGCAAATGTTTTCCAAAGCCGGTTTTTGTAGTTAAACAAAAATAGCAATCAGATTCATGATTCGTTGTTTCTCTCCATAGCATAGGCTTCGAAATTCCCCAGTGTGGTCTGAAAAATTTTTATAACAGAAAATTAAAAATTTTATAAAATATTCCAAATGTATTAACCTATATGTACTTACTTTTTGTTAGATGAGCTTAGAGTTAAATTGAATCGACATGAAGTACATATAGTACTCGGCGTCCAATGTTCGTTAAAATTCTTCGGATTTATATTAAAGCAATCTTCATATGACTTTTGAAATGAAGCTGAGAAGCATTTCCGTTTTTTTTTCGTTAATATATTGGCCGCACACATAACAAAATGAGTCCGGATTGTTTTTACATAAAAATGCTCATGGCTGATTGAAAATTATGCTTCTGTTACCGCAAACACTTGTTGAATGAATAGAAATGGCTCAAGGAGCTCTTATAAATAATGATACTAAAATTTCGAACAACCCTTAATGTGGTCCTATTTTTTACCTATTCCCAAGAATCGTAAAAACCATTAAGGAATGCTATGCAAAAAATCAATCTTTACAGGTAGCCAGCGGAAAAACCCAATTCGGCGTGCACGCAAATTTATGAAGGTTTATTACTTTGCCGCCGCAATTGTCAAAATGAAGCAAGGGCGCCAGGTAGCCAACAGAAAAGGAGCATTTCATCGTTGATCAGATTTCTACTGAAATCGTAAAAATTAAAAAACTTTTCCTTTATTGCTTACTTTTTTTAATTCTGAAAATCATAAAAATGCCATAAAGATCTGTTCCAAACAATTTTCTACATTCAATACTGTATTTCCACAGTAACACGTGTCCCACAGAAATACGTGTTTTGCCCAAAACAGTATTTCGCGTACTTGTTTTGCCATACATTTCTCATTCATCCAAAACACTTTGGCAGTACCTGGATATTGTATAGTGGTTTCAAAAGCATCTAATTTTTTTATTTTGTTGCGTTGTGTAATAGGAAGATATCAGTCAATAGTAGAAGATACAATCTTAGTGTATTCTTAAATAATAACAATCCAGATATAGTTTTAATTAACGAAACAAAACTTAACTCCAAACACAAACTGAATTTTGAAAACTATAATTTTATACGAAACGATAGAAAGAACGCTAAAAGGGGGGGAGGAACAGCTATTCTGATTAGAAAAGGAATAAAATACAGTCATCACAGTAATGAAAACCTCAATCTTTTTAGACACCTAGAAACATCTGTAGTAAAAATACCATTTTGTCCAAATAAGACTCTTTTCATTATAGCTGCCTATTACCCTTCGGGAAACAATTGCAATTTTTTTAAATCAGATCTTTTAAGTCTTTTTCAAACGCTAAATATTGAAAATACGGATAATTATTATATTTTAGCCGGCGACTTAAATTGCAGACATACTGACTGGAAAAACTCAGAGTCTAACACAAAAGGCAACCATTTAAAAGAATGGATAGTAGATTACGAAATAAGATATAGATGTAAACTACTTGCAACTTGTAGTCCATCATACCCACGATGTAATTCTTATCTGGACTTGTGCATAATTGATTCGAGACTGAAGTTTTATAGGGCAAATGATTCAATGAATTGTCTCGATACTGTGGGATATGATAGTGATCATGACGCAGTTAAAATCAAATTATTAGGAGTTGAAAATGACCACCCTCTTTCGTTCTTTAAAGAATCTCCCGAAGCAATGTTTAATTTTAAGAAAACCAATTGGAAGAAGTTTAAAAATTTGTTGTTAAGGGAAACTAATGATAATTTTATAATTCCGAATGATAGGAATCTAATGAATAACGAAATAGACTTTTATTTGCGTGAACTGAACGATTATATTATAAAAGCCATGGACACATCAATTCCAAAACATAAAACACGTGACTCGACTGAAAGATTCACCAATTCAATTATTAAAAAGTTACAGATAGAGAAAAGTAAAATTCTTACCATGATTAAACGTTTCAATAGACTAGAAATCTTTTTAACACAATCCGAAATTAAAGTTCTGAAGGCGAAATTGAAGCTAATTAGAAAACTCCTTAACGACAATTTTATAATCTCAATAAATAAATATTTTCAAGACAGACTTAAACAATTGAGTCCTAAAGACTCATCAAATATGTTTGGTGAAGTAAGAAAACAGTTTAAGACAACACGGCCTTTTGAACTAGATATTCTGAGAATTCCTCTAGAGGATGAAAGATTGATAAGAAACGGTGGTATTGACCCCCAAGTTCTAGAAAAGGAAGGTGAGAATTATTTGATTTACGGGGAAGATCAAAACTTAAATATATTTGGTTCGTTTCTAGAATCGGTTCACTCTTTTAAGGAGATTGATCCTGATAATACAGTACATCTGGAAGTTGATAGTCGTTTCAATGATTTTTTGGAAGAAAAAATGCAATATGAATACAATTTTTCAACCTTGACAACATTTTCACAGTCAAATAAAGCAGATGACTTAAACGTAACCCAATTAAATACCATTTTTGTTCAAAAAGATACAGTTTTATCAATTTTTAAAAACCTAAGACCTAAATTGTCATCAGGAGTTGATAATATCCCCAACGTTGTATTGCGTAATTTACCCGAAAATTTAATATTCAAATATGGAATACTTTTCAATAACATGCTAAATAATGCTTACTTTCCCCGGGCTTGGAAACAAGCCAAAGTGATAGTTTTACCTAAGAAAGATAAGGATATATCAAATCCAAAAAATTTACGGGCAATAAGCTTACTTCCAAACATAAGCAAAGTATTTGAAGTATGCATCAATATGACTATAATCAAGTTTTGCGAGAAAAATAATTTAGTTGGTGAAAGACAATTTGGCTTTAAATACAAGCATTCAACAGTACACGCAACTCATTTATTAGTTTCAAATATTCAGTGGAATCTTAGCAAATCTTTATATACTGGCGCTTGCTTAGTTGACTTTGAAAAAGCTTTTGACAGTATTTGGATTCCTGGCCTTATTTTTAAATTGCTCAAATATAAATTTCCATTTCATTTCGTAATCCTTATACATAACATGCTAAATAACAAAACTTTCTCAATTTATGGAAAACAATCAGTTGGTACTGGAAAATTCACCATTGTCAACGGATTACAACAGGGAACTGTTAATTCTCCTATACTGTTTAATTTATACTTGTTAGATTTACTAGATAAAATAGACAACGTTATAGCCTTCGCAGACGATATAACTATATATCATGCGGACAATACAGTTGATAAAATTAATGACGGTTTGCAAAATAAGTTTTTGATAATTGAAAAATATTCTAAAGATTGGCACATGAAAATCAATTTGGAGAAATGTGAATGTATTCTTTTTAGGCCACCTGTTGGGAAATGTAACAGTAATATTCGAAGAAACTGGAAGTCATTTGGTATTAGATCCATAATTAATATAAACATTCCCGTAAAACAAAGTGTTAGGCTATTAGGAATAGAGTTAGATAAATTTTTATACTTTCACAACCACATTAGTCAAAAACTTAAAAAAGCAAGAAATGCATTCTTTGTATACAAAAAATTCTTTTTTTCTAAATATATACAACCAAGGGTTAAAATCATCATGTATCAGAGTTTGATTAGACCAATTTTATCATATGGCTGCCAAATATGGTTTAATATTTGCCCCTCGTATATGGAGAAGATTCGCGTATTCGAAAGGAAATGTCTCAGATGTTGTACTTCATTGTACAGATCAAAAAGTAGCAACTACAAAAAATACATTTCAAACAAAATCCTTTATGAAAAAGCCGAAATATCTAGATTTGACAACTTTATTATTCATATCATAAGAAATCACATTGTAAACAGCTCAAATACCATTGAGAACAATTTAATTTTGGCTCCTTACTACGCTGACGAGGAATATATTTCAAAAACAATGGAAAATGGTTTCATCCCACCCGAGGCTTTTCTATATCTTGATAAAAATGGTTTTATTCAAAACGAAGATGGTATTCCCATACTTTATCACATTCACAGACGATCCAATGTAAAAACTATAAGTTGTAACGAACTAACATCTGAAAATTGTCGTTTTGATACTAGTTTTTATTTGGATGATAAAAATATTAAACCTAATTTGAATCTTAATAAATATTGGTGGCTAACTCAATAATAATTCCTTGATTTTAACCCTTGACCTTTTATTTTATCTTTATAAATATAAAAGTAAGATTTTTTATTATCTTTTTGCTTACAATTAACCTGGATACCAAAACTTTTATGTACATATGTATACAAATATTTAATTAACTGAAAAATTAACTTTACTACCAAATACGTCTTATACTTGAGCGCTCTTTAAAATGGGACTTTGTATATAAATAATATCAAGATACTTTTTGTTTATTTGAAGTTGTAATTTTTGTTCTAAATAAATATTAAATAAACATTGAAAAAAAAAAAAAAAAAAAAAAAAAAAAAAAATAGGAAGATATCAGTCAATTTTAGCGAAATTTTATATTTTATTGTTAAAAAAGAAAAAAATAAAAAATTTTAAAAGTAAAATGTTTTTGTAAATTGTCTTCGGCAAGTTCTCAAGGACATATAATGGCCAGTGAAAATTGTAATAACTCGAAAACTTAAAGACATGTAGCTTATTGTAAATCTCATTGTGTTTGCCCTAAGGACCAGGATCCACTTTTTTTGCAAAAGGGGAAATAAATAGCGTTAATTTTGCAAAAACTGAAAATTTGTCAATTATTTTCGATTTAAACGCTTTTTTTCAGATTTGGGGCCTATGCGCTACGTGTTAACGTTGTCGAATTCGACTAAAATTTTGTGGGTGGAAGTTTCTCATCAAATCTAACATTAATCCGACATGCACCCCTTGAAATTGGAAAATTTATGTTTTTCACACATTTGAAAACCCGCTATAATGCGTATATCAAGCAAAAAACTAAAATTTTGTGAAAATGAGCGAATTCACTAAAATGTGAATAAATTCGAAAAAAATCAATCGATTTTTATGGTCGATATCTCATTTTGTTTCTATTATATGTCGCTATGCGATAAAAAAATGAATCTGGAAGTTTTTTGCCGTTTTCGATTTTTTATGATTTTTTAAAACGAAAATTTTTGCCATTTTTACGTAAAAAATATATTTTTTTTCTTAAGTTTTTTATTATAACTCCGATACTATTGATCCGATTGAAACGCGATATATAGACGAATTAAAGGCTATGCAAATCTTAATTTTTCTGAATTTATTTTAATAATATCGGACTAGTAGTTTTTGAGTTATCATTAATTATTTGAAGAAACGTCTCAAAAAAATTGCAATTTTAAAAAAAAAAATTTTTAAAAAAAATCTATCCATAGAATTTAAAAATTTTACCATTTTTGTACAAAGGTAGTGATACATCAAAATTATATAGTGGTTTTAAGAGCACATGAAATTTTTTTTTTTTTTTGTTGTGCTGTGTAATAATTTAAAATTTTCAAAATTAAAAATCGCAAAGCACCGCGCAATCACTTTTACACAACAAAGTTTGGTTTGATACTAGATTAGTGCTAACTAAAAATGAATGTTGGAAGTAAAACAAATAAAGAAAAAAGTAACTTTCATTGCTAACCGAAGGTTGGCTGAAGGAACAGCAAATATAAGGTGGTAAATATTAAAGAAAAAATATTCACCTAGAGGGAAGCTTAAGGTAGTGGTAGAGTAGACTTCGTTCTCACCAACTGACGATTGATAATTGACTACAAGTTTTCTCGTATTCCTTTATCTGGGTTTGGTTGGTTAAATAGATTATGCTTACAACTAAACACTACCCAAAGTAGATAAATACGAAGAGTTCTGATGACGGACGTAGCTGTCTAGAAAATGTGCATTTCGCTCTGCTGGTATCGAAAAATATTAAATTTTCCCAATTTGTATTTAATATTATCACCTAATTTGTAATTTAATTAATTCTTTCTTAGAGAGAATAAAAACGAACTTAAGCTTGACTACAAATTTCATTATACATCCAGTAATTTTTGGAGACTTTTCTTGAACTAAAGTTATACTAATTCTTTATAAGTTTTATACAAAAAAGTTTAAGGCCCCCCATGTCGTAGGCGTCCTGAAAATATTTTGCTCGATTGTGCTTTGAAAGTATTCCACACCAATTGTAAGACTCTTACTTTTATAGTGCTTCAGTTATGTTTTATGTATTTACTTTATATAAAGGTGCCCATCCCTGGATACAATTCTAAAATTTATAAAAATATCTAAAAATGATTGTAAAGCTATGTAAAAGGTGATTTGTATTGTAAACTCTCTGACTTAACAAACATGAGCAAGTAATTAAATTTTGGAAGATTCTAATCATTTTTATCTTCAGGTTCTGACTTTATTATAGAGAATAGCAACTTAAAAATATTTAAATAGAAAAGCAGGCAGACTTATAACAAAAGGGATTCATATAGGCCATTTAAAATTTTCTTTAAAAAATATTAATAATTTCATCTTTCAAGATAATGAGGCCTCAAGTGTTTTATGTAAATAAATCAGTCAAGTGCGAGTTAGACTTACACACGTAGGGTTCCGTGCTATGTGCAGTACAACTTAAAAATTCAAGTTGTTAATTTTTTTATGGGGCACTCTCTAATTTTAAAAATAAATTCATATTCGCTAAAATTGCATCTTTTTTGTAACACCCTTTAAACTTTACTTGTTATTATAGCGACCATGGTGATACACTTTCTATAAAAAATATCAAGAACCTACTTATTGCGGCTCTAAAACTAATGTAATATTTGTGAAAAACATGTCACTAATGGACACCCTTCAATTTCTAGTAATTGTTATACCGGCCGAAGTAACACATCTACTGTACGGTTTATAAAATAAGCCTATTTACATAAAAATCATGTCACTGTCGGAACACCCTTTAATTTTATTATTTGTTATGGCGGCCATGGCAATTCCCTTTCTATAAATATACCAAGAGTCTACCTCTTACGATGAAAAAAAATAAGTCACTATACGTGAAAAATATGACACTGTCGGAAAACCCTTTAAATTTTTGTAATTATCATAGTGGCCATGCCAATACATTCTGTACAAAATTTAAAGAGTCTACCCATTACGGTTCAAAAAATAAAGCGTTATACATGCAAACTACCTGTCGCACTGTCGAAAAAGCCTTTAATTTTTATAGTTTTTTTATAGGGGTTCATAGTAATACCCCATCTGTGAAAATTTTAACATTCTACCTATTATCGTTTAAAATTTAGGCCATATAGATGTAAATCACGTCACTGTAGGAATACCCTTTAATTTTTATGTTGATTTTATTATACTTGTTTATAAAGCGAACTAAGTTTTAATTACTGTTTGTAAATTTTAAATATAAATTTTAAGTATACCTCCTAGAATTCAAGAAATAAACAGATATACGTGGATAACACGTCTCTATGGGGACACCCTATAAGTTTTAGTATTTGTTGCTATACCGGCAACAGTTATACATCTTCTGTGAACATTTCAAGAGTCTAGCTGTTATGGTTTCAGAGACAAAAGGCGCTGACAGACGGACGGACAGACGTACAGACATTGTAGCGAAAACAATAGGGTTACGTTTCTACCCTTTGGGTACGGAACCCTAAAAATGAGCTTTATTACATGTTTCCCCAACGTTTTGTGAACTTTAATTTTACTTTCTAAAAAGGTCGTCGATTTAATTAAAAAGAGGGAATTCACACTTACATACTTACAATTTAAGATTATGTTTAGGAACATTAGTGGTAAAATTATATAATTTTTAAAGCGGATTCTTTTTTACAAAGCGTCTATCTATTATTCCATGAATATACCTAGTTATAGTACCTGCCATTAAAGGCTTACATGGCTGCTTTAAACTATGCAAGATTTGTTTTTTAAGTGCAATAGTCGGGCACAACTTACCAATAGTGTTGCCTTTTCTAACCTCTAAAGGACTCTACTTACGTTTTTAATCTAAAGCCAAAATGAGTTTCCAACATCTCCCGAAATTCATTTCATCGAGGAGAGGAGATCTAAAACATGTCATGCCCTCGACGAGTATATTGCCATTATATCACAAATTTCAAGCTCTTAAACAAGCTAAAAATATATCATTTTAGTATTATATAAGATCTTGAGACTAATCTACTTGAGTCAAAATCCCATTCACTGTCGTTTTCTTATGCTAGAGTATACATTAGTTGATTTATAAATTTTTGTAACACACTGATGCCAAAAAAAATCACTTACAAATAATATTTGTAGCGAATTCAAAGACATACTGCAATATATTTTCACATAAAAATATTTCACATACTTTTATTTTTGCAACATTAAGATGTAAAATAGTGTCTCTTACTGCTTGTTTTTTTTTTTTCAACACCCTGCAAACAATCAGCTGATTATGCGGGATATTTTACAACCAAACATTACTTTAAAGAAAAAAGGAAAAAATATTCAGCAACAGTAAAAAAAGTAAAATTGTAAAACTTAATATTTATGAGGAGAAAAGTGCAAAGGACAAAAAATCCTTGTCTTTTTTATTTTCAAGTTATTTTTTATATGTAAGAATGAATGAGTTAATATGTGTTGTCGAAAGCTTTTTTCCATTTCTCAAACATAAAATCAACGAAAACGTTTCTCACATATAGTACATATGTATATATGTACACACGGTTGGTTTTATGTGGAAAGTGTTTTTTTTTTTCAATGATGCATGTTGATGAAGGATTGTGTGTATATATCACTTACATACAATTTTGTAGCTACATATATATTTACGCAAATATTACATTTTCATGGCGACTATTCGTCAGTAAGTTTTGTTCAATATTATTGTACAATATAACCATAATTATGATTAAAGTATAAACATATTATAATATAATGTGATCATAATATAGGTTTATATTTTATATTTGATAGTTTTTCATCTCTTCTGGAAAATTTAAAGAAGAACTTAGAATACTCATTTTTAGAGTAGCTACAATTTTCCCATATATTTATAGTGAAAATTTGGGTTCAGAAATTTTCACTTATGAACATCAACATTTATGATATTTGCCATAAATGAGAAATCTAAAATTTTATTTATATTTTTCACTCTCATAAAAGAATAAAAAAATAAAAATTCTGCCTATGTTCACATATGAAGGCGTGTACCTGTTTGTTTTTTGTAATGAACATACATGAAAAGTTATAAATTAGCTTCTTCTCATTAATGTTCTTTTTCATAAATGTTCATTTATGAACGTTGAACATTTATAAACATTCTCATAAATGAACATAAAATAATTTTCTGCCTACGATCGTATATGCAAAAGACATTTTGTTACTGATACGCCGGACGAAGCATATTACAAAATATGTGCGTACATTTAAGTATGCGAATGCTTAGAGCTCATTTTTCTACGATCTTTTCATTTATGTAAAATTATCAAAATTGTAAATACTCAAATATGAACACTTGTGTGAACAACAACATTTGTTCCCACTTATTCACTTTTGAACAGAGAGAGAAAACATAAATCATTGCATTCATAAATGAAAAAACATAAAATATTTTGTAGTCTATCACACATGTATGAGAAGATGAAGCTAAAAAATAAAATGTACATATTCATACATGAATGGACAGTGGGTGAACATTTGGGTACTCTGGTGGAAATTGAAGAGTCCCTGTAAGTTATGCTAAAAAAAGGTAAAAATAAATTATTTAAAAAAAGCGGAAATAAATATGTTCTTACATAAAATGTATATAGAATTTATTTAACAAATACTTGGCTACACGATTGCCGAACAAAGTTAAGCGTTATCACCTAGTTTGAATGAGATATTAGACAAAAACTAAAGACACCTTTTTTTGAAGGGCCCCCTGATTTTCCGAATCTTTTGAAGCCCATAAATAATAATGGGTCACCACTTTCGCCAAACTGTGTATAGGGTTCTACACTTTGATAGTAGAATCGAACCTATGCTGTCAATTCCTTGTATTTTTTTTTTCACTGTTTCACTGTGAAATTTAATTGTACATCTCCAGCAGTGTAACCAGCAATAATAATACTATAGAAGAAAAAGTATTATCTGAGTAGCACAGTTATTATTGAAAATGTGTTGAAAGTTCGTTTGCCAAGTGCCAATAAATTTATCAGGAAATATTAGCGGTTACGAACATAGGGTATATATGATAATAAATGTCTGCATATATGAACTTAAATTAAGGGGTTACTCCTCACTAATTACAAAAGAGAGGAGAATTTATAACTTTGAGATATTGTAGAAGCCCGCCTTATTTGCAAATGTAAATTGTATATAAAGTGCATATAAAATAGTGTAGCATAATATTATATTACATTTGGTGATATACATATGTATGTAAGTATGTGTGAATGTACAAAAAGGAAAATATTTGTTTGGCCTATTTATTGTATATACTTATTAAAATTCTGCCAACTGAAGAGTTTCGCTACAAAAAAAATCTGCACAGACATTATCAGTTGCTTGTCATGTTTGACGACATGAAATGATTTTCCTTCCGGAGATGTTTTAAAAGAAATGTAAAAACAAAAGCGAGAGAAAAACAAAAAACGCCACACAAAACAAGTCAGTGAACTCGTTAACAAAAATTTATGATTTTTAGTTAAGAGTGAAAAGAGAAAAGGATTTAAACTCGTTTACTTGTAAGTAAAAACTGCCAGACAGGAAATATATATCGAAAATTAGGAAAAAGCATAGGAGGTAAGAAATAAGTAAAAAAATGCGATAAAAATAATTGAGGAAAAATTATAAAATTACGTCAAAAAAATGTAAGTATAATGGCAGAGAGCCAAGAATGAAGTTGTTAAAAAAATGGTAATTTTAAGTCCACTTTTTATTTTTGAGTTTCAAGAGAGTTCCGTGTCGAAAAAAAAAACATTTTTTAAGCAATAAACCAGGGACCAAATATAATTATTAACCATTATCATTGCATATACATATATTATTTTTTTTTTTTTCGTAACCAACTAAAGTAAGGAACCAAACATTTTTTGTATTTTAAACTAGCTGTGCTACACACGTTGTGTGCGTAGCTTTGAATGTTATACACACCAAATTTTAAGACTCTTACTTTTATAGTGCTTCAGGTATATGTATTTTCTTTATATAAAAGTATCCATCCCTGGATCAAATTCTAAAATTTATATAAAGTCTTAGGTGTTAAAAATATACCGCTTTTTTTTGATAATTTTACATAAATGAATATATCGTAGAAAATGTGCGATAAGCATTCGCATATATAAATGTAAGCACATATTTTGTAATGAGAATCTGCCGGCGTATGCAGTAACAAATTTTTTTTATGTTCATTTATGATAAATTTTATTTATGAAAAAGAACATTAATGAGAAGAACCTAATTTATCACTCTTCATGTATGTATATTACAAAAAACAAACAGGTACACGCATTCATGTATGAACTTAAGAAGAATTTTTTTTGTTCGTTTATGAGCGTGAAAAGTAAATATAAAATTTTGGATTTCTCATTTATGACAAATATCACGAATGTTGATTTTTCAAAGTTCTGAACCCTGAAAAAAGACATTGATCATATGCAAATATAGATGATTGGTTCATTATATCTAAAATCTATTAAAATTAGTGAAAAACAAAGATTCTCTAAGAAAAACTATTCATGTTTATTTTATTAAATCACATATCGTCACATAGTCAATTTCGAAAAAATGACGCTTACGTGGTTTAAAAAGAAATGCGACGATATATAATGTATATTTGCACAAGCGTAATTATTAAAGAAAAGAAAAACGATATAATAGATAGGCTTAAATTAGATGTATGATAAGTTCAGAAGCTAAAAACAGCTATTTTGTTAACTATTAAATTTTGAAGGTAAAAAAACATTTAAATGATAAATATGTTTATATACAAGAATATAAATTTAATTGCTGTTATCATGAGTTACTCGCATTCGCTTGCTTCTTATGCTTTAAAATCTCTATCATCGCTGAAATAATTTTGAACTAGACTTTCTCTTGCTCTTTCGGCATCCATCTACATTTTTAACAGTGAACCATGTTATTAGCCATTGTTCATTGTACAGTTCCTTCGGAATTGGTATCGTTTTAATTTATTTGCTAGTAAAGTCCTTCTTGAATTAAATTTGCAGTATATTTAATATATATGTAGGTTCTTCACCATCACTTTCTATCGCATCATCATTCTCTGAGGCAAAATGTAATATTTCGTCTTCGCTAAGAACTTTATCAACCAACAGTTCATCAATATCATCGAATACCAAGTCTTTGAAACCCATTGTATGCGCCAAAGTAATTATATTGGGATATTCGTTTGTATTTGGATAAACGTCTGATTGCATTGACAGTTCACAAAACATTAAAACATTTCAATTGATCTGACAAGTAAATTTGCTTGTATGCATAAGGATATCTCCTACATTTGTGACATGAACATACATATTTCGCAAAATTAAATTTGACAAAAAAATTCCAAGCCTAAAAGATTTTGAATCGTGGTAAATCAAATAAAATCGTGTAAAGAAATCAATTTTTTTTTTTTTTTTTTGAAGTTGAAACTTCTTTAGGCACGTTGATCACTTTTTTGTTAAAGAAAAATTTTAGAACTCAAAAACCGTAACCGTCGTCGCCATTATCACAACCGTAACCGCGTTACCTAACATTGGTTTCAATACTTAGGTCCGCTCGTTTTGATTGAAGAAATATAGCTAAACTCGCATCATCGTCACCTAACGTTGGTTGATAGGTTAGCTGAACCTTTTCCTAGAAACCAGCAGACATATCTATAAAAACCAACGTTAGGTGACGATGATGATGCGATAAAACTGTAGTAATATTTTATATTTTTGCTTTGTATTTCATAAAAAATCGTGGGAAAAAGTAAACACAATTTACTTAGTTTTCACTTCTATTGGCAGTCCCAACGACTGCCCTGCACTTTTTTTATTTTTAAACTGTGTTTAATCAAAACCGCGTAAAAAAGGCCGTGTAAAAACATAATTAGGTGTAATTGTT
Organism: Phasia obesa; assembly: GCA_949628195.1. Classification (NCBI taxonomy): domain Eukaryota; kingdom Metazoa; phylum Arthropoda; class Insecta; order Diptera; family Tachinidae; genus Phasia; species Phasia obesa. The sequence goes on along the minus strand of CATIVE010000076.1, from coordinate 8,815 downwards.
ACGTTCCTGCAATCAACAAATCATTCGATTATTAATTTCTTTATCAGGCTTGAATTGTTGGTCAGCCAAAAAAACAAGAAATTTTTTTTCATTTTAAGCATTTGTTATACCAAGATGTTTAATACTCTTATACTAAGAAACAGCTTTATCATATTCAAGTTTAAAATACAATGCAATAAGTGTACCCTGACTACTACAGCGCATAACATTAAAGACCAAAATATTCAATTTAACTGGACAAATAGAAACAAGGTTATAATATTTTAATGAGTTTTAAGGAAAAGAGTTGTTTTAATACTCAAAAGGTGTTTTAAAGTTCATCTATAATGTTAACCGGCCATAAATTTATTGGCTCATGTAAAAATAAAACGTTTCAATAGAAGAAAATGTTGCAATGCATCTAGGAAGCTAAGCGAAAACTAATCTTTGAGGGAAACATTTAGAACTTTAGCCTACTTAAGAATAGTTCTTTCCTTTTTTATCGCTTATTTTTTTCACAATTTCCTCGTGCCATTTTATTAATGGCAACAACTTTGGTAACTTTTATCTAAACTATTGTAATCCGTAACCATAAAAGAGCATTCAGCTTGAAAAGTGAGTAGAACAATCTTTATTAATATTTCATATCAGTGTGAGGATTTGATGTTAAAGTTCCTTTCCTTTTATATATAGAGAAGTTAGCTTCCTTCAGTTATTTTCATGCACATCCGGATCATCACTGTTGGCATTGGCAGCTAAACTATCAAGCAGGTTGCAAAGTAGATTTTCTATGCGGATGCCTGTTTTTTTTTTAATTTCCCTTTACTCTTATATTTCTCCTCTGTTTTCTTAAATTATTTATCTGTGTTTTGCTGCAGCTTTCTTCGTTATAGAAGTTAAGACTCGAGTACACAGAGAACATTATCATTTTCACAGCGTAGAAGGTAAGTCATAGTCTTAAGGTTGTCTTCATGTGTCTTCCTTTTTTTAGTTACAATATATACGAATGTAATCACTTTATTATGCTGGCTTTTCACTCTTATTAGTTTTTAAATCTTAATCTTGTACATCACGTTTTTGTTTGATAGATATTGCGTTTTTCTTACCTTACGGGCATTTACAAATTTGCAGTTCATAATTTTTTATATTGAAATTTTTGTGTTGAAAACGTATTTTGCCGATGAAAAGTTTTAGTAGATGCGTTTATGTTTTCTAGGAATAAGTCAAAATGTTTAATAAAAAAATTATTTGAGTTATAGATCTTTAAAATATATTCAAAAACCTTTTATATATTGGATATAAACATTGCTTTTTCATTTGCAAACAGACTGTTGGTGTTTTTTTTTTGACATCGCTGAACAAAGATTTATAAGGCAAAATTTAAATCGAACGTAAAATAGCTAATATCTGTATATAACTTTTGTTTGCTAACTAAATAACTAAAAATTTTTTGGATATGTTACTGGTATTTTTTATCTATTAACTGTTAAAAAGGCCAAACAATTTGCGGCTTTGTCTTACCACTATTCAGTATTTGCGTTTTCCACTTACATACATTTCAGATGCTTCAAAGTTTTAATATGTTCAGCTATACATATAATAAAATTGTAACAGGATCGTTTCTGTACATGAAATATTTTATGATTTTGTTGCTGGTGCAGATAGTAATCGAAATGGAATACAAAACAATAATTTTTGGAATTTTTTTCGGTCTGTCTTTGTACGCATCACGTAAAAACTACTCGATGAATTTTATCATTTGTGCGTGCAGGTTTCTTGATATCTCTGCTGTAATATAGGATACTCTTTTCCCGTAAATATATCTCATTTCCAAGAGAAAATAGAGAAAAAGTGGTGAAAGTACGCAATGCAATTCATTGGCAATTGGCAGCACCTTTAATTTTTGCCAGCGGTAAATTTTAAACACTATGTTACTATACAGAAATATAAGATCATTTTTGAATTTGAAATAAATTTTAGTAATTTTCTCAAAGCCAATGTTCAGGAGTAGTTACCCAGTGATTGGTTTCTTTATATAAAGTAAATACATTAATCATATCTGAAGCACTATAAGAGTAAGAATTTAAAAATTTGGTGTGGATTACCTTCAAAGCAAAGTTGAACAAAATATTGTCAGGATGCTCGCATGTAAGATTTCATTCGGCCCGCGAGACAATTTGAAAAAAAAAACAAATTAAAAAAAATATTACACTACTTACTTCAAATGAGCAAGATTGGGACTAATAAGAGTATCATGGATGAGATTAGATTAAGTATCAGGGCCCCTTTTGTGGTGGGTAAGCAACTCGACCAATAAGATCTATTGTGCCCCTACTCATTTTACCCAGAGGTAGTTTTTAATCTCCGGTTCATTGCAGACCCGGAGATTTGCCAAGGAGCCCTCAGGATAATTATATGCAGTTTAACCAGGATAATTAAATGCTCCAAATGTTTCATAAACATAGAACACAACTTAATAATATTGTGAAAGCTAGTTTTATAGTTAGTTCAAAATTGGCCAGGTAATTTAAACCATTTCCCGAAGGAGAATTTATCAAAGTTTGCAGTTGGGCAGAATTAAAATATTTTGGAAATAACTCAGTCATTTGAAAAGGGCTAGGCCGATTAATCCAATTTTGGTATGACCTTCCCACAGTATATCTGTTGATATCTAATTAGTCAACAAAAATCAAAAAAAGGAAAATAAAATCCCAAAATTCTCAAAATAAATGACATAAACCACAAAATTGGAATTTTTGAGTCATTTTGCCATAAAGTCCACATAGGGGTCATGAAATACCTTCAGCAATAGTTGGGAGTATATATAGCTTTGTTACGGCAGTATTCTTTTTATAATCCCAGCTTTGGGATTTTAGACACTCTAGAATATTTCGATGTAAAATAGGTTAAATTGAAGGACATCCATCTTATGCAAGGTTGATCAATTTTTCACGAAATTTTGTTTAAACGTACGTACATATTGTTAGCCTACACAAAAATATAAAATTTTTATATATTCCTTAAGAAAATTTTTTTCCATAAGATAATAAGATTGACGGCCATCTTTAGGCTAAAATACATGAAAATTCCATAATTTTGGAATTTTTAAATTGAAAATCGTCTACTTTCTAACTCAGAAAAGATATAATCTTGAAATTTTTCTCCAATAGTTATTTCGTTCACTAACTACGGGAAAAATATATGTAGAAAAATTTGCTGAAAATTATTATTATTTTTTCAAATTTACCCTGTTCCAGGGTATCGACAAATCAAAAATTCCACTTTTAAAATGCTTGTAACTCAGTGATTTGAAAACATAATTAACAGAAAAAATTTAAAATCAAACAAAAATAGAAGAAATGCCAAGCTATAAAAGAATTTGCAGGGGCGAGGTACCCAACTTTGAGACCACATAGCGCCACCCCTGGCAAGTAGATGGTGCCTACTGTCAAAACTTAAGATACTCCTTGATACTTGAGATACTCCTCTTCTATGCTCATGCCAAATTTTTGGATCAATCGGCCTAGCTCTTTACAAATATTTTGATTCTGCCCCACTGTGCACTGTTACTGAGGTCTTGCTTGCCATACAGCCGCTAAAAGCAACCACTAGAATAGAGAACAATTTTAAGTTTGAAGTTTTATCTTGCCATTTTAGTCGAAATTAGTTAGTTTGCACAGATAGTGAACCTTCTATGGTCGGCTTGGGTAATGGTTTCATCGTAACCAGAATGTTAAGAATGAGGTAAAAAAACATTAATATTATTCAGGGCTTAACCATCGTACAGAAGGGCCAAATGACTTTTTTTCGCGGATTAATTAAAAAAATTCAAGTGCCGGAAAACTACCCGCTCAAAGATCATAAATTTCTAAATCACTAGGCAAACAAAACAATGTCAAATAGGTATCGTTGATTTTGTAGTGACGCGTTGAAATTAATTATTGTGTAAAAAAGCTAACAAAATAGGTAGAAAAAGGTGGTACTATTTACCGCAAGTAATTTTGAAAAAGCAATAACCCAGCAAAAAATACTGCTTCGTCGTATGCAGGTTTGCAAAGAAAAGACGAGTTGTTGTCGCTTACGAACCTGCTTACGTATGACATGATATTTGTTCGCGATGTCCCACTTAGTAGCATTTCCTTTTAAGCGCTCAATGCAGCGCAGTATCGTCGTAACTTCTCGTAAATTCGAAATTTGTCTCCCTCTGCCCTACAGATGTGCTTTTTAGTATGCACTACTGTAAGGCGAAATGTAAAAAATTCGTTGTTTTTTGAAAACTTAACATTTTATGTCATACAAAATTGCATTTATTTAGGCAAAATATATACTATTAAGAGATTTTAGATGGGAGGAAATGATTTTACTGCTTCCAAAAACCCATTTTTTTTTGCTGGGAAATTCCGTGCAACCATTAAGTTCAGGTATTAGCAGCGAAGTTTTGCTTAATTTTGTATCACAATTAATTTGTGGAAGTGCTTCTGTTTTTAATGTTTATATTAGCAAGACAAAAAATATATGGATTTTCTCAATTTAAATGTTAAAAGTTATAAGTTAGGTTAGGTTTAGCAGAACCGTTGTTATGTAATGGGTTTAGTTTACCAGCCCTCTGTGGCTTCTGATAAACTTTGGTTGTTTAAATATTTGTTTGCATGTGTTGAACTGAAAACACAGAAAGAAAATATTTTTTTTTTGTTTCTTCCATCCTATACAGCCAATATTTTGTTGTAACTTGTAGCTTGATCTATGAGTTATCTTCATTCATGCCTCGCTATTGTAGATCTGCAGATATAGGAAAACTATTAATTTTTTGTATGAAGGGTACCCATTTCCCGTATACTTCTTTGCATGGGTTACTTGTTTCCCCGTTCCTATACCAACAAGATTTTGTTCAAATATGTAGATTGCACTTGGAGTTGACTTTATGCAATTCTTACTTAAAATATTTCGCTTTTGTAGTTTGCAGATATTAAAAATTTTATTTTTTTATGAGGTACCCGTTTACCCTCCAAGATTTCGTTTAAACATGCAGTTTATTCTAAGATATAGGAATATTATAATTTTTTTATCGGGGGTTCCCGTTTCCCCACTCGTAAACCACCAAGATTTTGTTCATACCTGAAGTTTATTCTAAGACCTACAAACACTATTTTAGTTGTGAAGAAATTAATTAATTCGCGAAAAATTGCTTTTTGCCCCTCTGCGCCTCGATCGATTAGCTTTACAAATTCAAACTCAAGTGCCTCATTGATTTCGTTGTAGCTATTAATTACACCGTTGTTAATATCGAAATCGACCCCCAAACTTATTTGCACACTAAAGTTTGGGCCACAACATGTCATGGGTTGCCCATACCCGATTTAAAAGAAATTAGATTAGCCCTACGTATAGCTAATATCTTGTTTATATCACCGAAATATTACTCATATGCTTATTGTGCAAACAAAGAAAGGCAATATGTGTTTGTTTTTATCTTATTCGAAATGTCTCACTGACGTTCAGGAGATTCAAATAGGCTCCACATAAAATACTCAGCTACAATAGTGCAACTTTAAAAATTTAACTTTCTAAGAATAAATTGCGTTTTCAAGCAAAACCCCGGACGTATTGGAGAAGGAAGATGAGTACTCCCTACAACTACAAAGTACTTATTATATACATATCTATTATATGAAAAACTATAATAACGAGACTGTCTAAATTTAATAAAAACACTGAGGACAAAGACCATTTTCAAGCAAAGACCTAGAAATAATGAATTTGATATTTATATACATAGTTTAAAATATTTCCATTGTATTTTAATGATTAGTTCAAAAAGGATTGTTTGAAAACAAACTAATAAAATTGATAAATTGGCATTCATAAAATTTATTTACTTTTTGTCTCTTAGATGTCATGACAAATTTGTTGGCCTTTATTTGCTGCCTTCTTTATTTATATTTATTTATTGCCAGATTTTCTGACATAAGAGTGATTTTGGTCAGATGCAGACAACAAACAGAAACGAGATGATGGAGATGGAAAATATTTATTTTTTAGACATTTTAATTTTTTTGTAATGTTAAATAAAAACTGTTTGGAAATAAAGTATGGGAATATTTTATTTCTAACACTGCCCAACAAAATTCAACCTTTTCCAAAACAGCATGGTTTCGCAAAGGATTCTAGTAGAGGACCAACAAATCTACCTGTGTATTATTTTAAGAGAAGGGGGTATAATTTATTCCCTTTTGCACATTTTTCTGATGAACTATCAGAGAAAAATTTTATAATGCTCATTTTACAACACTTTATTTTATGGGTTCATTTTATGGATTCACATAACTAAGTCCTCAAAATAGATTACACTTATGCCTCGTGTTAGGTTCCTTTTTTTTGGAAACTGCGTTGTTTTAGAACTAAGATTAATTTTGGTTATTACTATTTCTTCAGATAATATTATTCAGGAAATCGCCAGATATTTTTCAGTGCCCAAGTCAACCCTTTCAACAAATTTTTCAAACCACTAGTTTAACTCGCGAAGCCATCGAATTTTAAAAACACCAAAAGCAGGAATTCTATTAAATAACACAGTGCAGCACGGAAAAAAATAACCATATACGAACACCACTACGTGATAAAAGACCAAAAAAAAAAAGACCCCTGTCTCCCAGTTTTGCCCAAAGTCCTCCAGGTTTTTGTAAGGGTCCTCAAAGATGTGGGGCCTCGATGTCATTTTTGCAAAAAAAATATCATTTACTCAAGCTCATATTTTGCAAACCGTTTGGAATTTTGATATACTCTCTGAGGCAAAGTTGTAGCTCTTGTCATAAAGAACAGAAATTGTGAACATATAAAATCAAAAAAACTTTAAAAAATTAAATTTTTTTTACCTTTTTCCCCTGTTCGGTCCATAGGTAGCAAACCGTTCAAAATTCAAGGAAACAATCAACTACAAAAATGAACCTAAGATCTCAATAAAGCTAAAAAATTTTCGGGAAATTTTTCACTTTTGCGTCTACCTAAGCGCTACCTAAACGGTGTTAAAAATCATTCCTAGGAAGTTCATATGTTCTAGAAAGTTGTTTATTGAAAGTTTATTGAAAGAAAGTTGTTTATTGTTCTTTATGACAAGAGCTACAACTTTGCCTCAGAGAGTATATCAAAATTTCAAATGGTTTGCAAAATATGAGCTTGAGGAAATGAATATTTTTTTGCAAAAATGACATCGAGGCCCCACATCTTTGAGGGCCCATAAAAAAAACCTGGAGGACTTTGGGCAAAACTGGGAGACAGGTGGTGTCCGTATATGGTTATTTTGCCATGACTTAAAAAATTACACAGTGTGTAACTTAACTTTAACCTTAAAATCAAAAATGGCGATATTAAAATTATCTAATATCACTTTAAAAATTACTATATTCATTTAAAACCTGTAACGAGGTAAACTTAAAAAAAACATCATCCGAAACATACATAAATGCGCAGAAAATGGAAAAAACTTGAAGTAGGTGCTTAAAAACAAAATGAATAAATATACGTACTATGTCTGTATGTATGTATATCGTTCTCGAAGGGATAAATGGAAGTTTTTAGAACTTTCATAAACTACATAGACAAATAGAAAACCGTATAAAGCTCATTATTATAACTTGCCTTTAATTAGCGTTCTTTTTTCTTCTCTTTTCATTTTTGTAAGGAGCTCTTGGGCTGAACTGTTAGATAAGGCGTGAAATTCAACACGATATCATCTACGAGCCGCTGCACAGTAAACTGTCTAGTGAAAAAAAGTCAAAAAAGAAACTTTCGAATTTATAAAATACATATGGGATGAAAGCTAAGACTCCCACGATTCCAGAGGTGGTTTGGTTTGTCATATGCGTTATTACACCTATAAAAAGTTACACAACTTTAACGTCGAATTATTTTGATAATTTTTAAGTAACAAAAAATGGGTTTGGAAAAATAAATATCAAAAATTCATTTTTCAATAAAAATGCATGCAAATTTACTTTTTTTATTCAGAAAAGTAGCAGAAACCATAGATGGGGGTAGTGCGCTAAATTTTGATTGAAATCAGCATTGCTCTACCACTAAATCATATTGCAAAAGAAATTATCGCACTATTTTTTTTTGGAGCTTAGTGATAAACTGCAAAGCTGCACTAGCAATCAAAATAATTTAGTGGTAGTGCAAATGATTGCACTACGCAATCAACGCAGATTTAGTGCAAGAATTCTTCACTCACTCTATTGATTGCAAAATGTTTACGTGCAATAAAAAAAAATCAATTGATTGCAAAATTTTTACTTGCAATCAATAAAAAGCTGCATTTATTCATACTCTCAATCAACTTTCAAAAATTATTGGTCATGAGAATTTTGAAATAAATTGGTTTTTTTTTGAGTATTTTACACCAAAATAAAAAAAAAGTGATGTAACGTAATGAATTTTTTATTCAGTATTGAAACAAGGTACATAATGGTAACAAATTAATTATTAATACTATATAACAGTTACATAAAAATTTTCAAAGTCAGTTCGAACATTACTAGGTAAGTTAGATTCCTAGATTTTAGTGCAATTGACGAAGTAAATAAAACGATTGTTTAAATCACAAGTCTTCTCATATCTTTGATATTAGATAATTCAACAGTAGAACAAAATTATTGCATATGAATAGAATTAAATACTTCTCTACTGGATTTTGAGACTGAATTGGATTGTCTTAACAAATATCCAGTAATTAGGAAAATGTTTTTAAAATTCAACACGCATTTGCCTTCTTTTGCACCTGTGAGGCCTTTATTTTTCTTTAGTGGAATGGTAGACACTCAAAAGATAAAAAATTTTGTGG